>VDFB02000007.1:92482950-92562173 GCA_007258455.2 Sequoia sempervirens | reverse complement strand
TTGTATAAGGATTTGATAAGTAGTCCTAGGTTAGAATGCATACTGATGAAATTGTAATGCAACATTGTCAAGGATCTTATATGTGATGTATTAAATATGATATAAACCTCTAGATGCTTATGAATTTGACTCCTGCAATGGATATATGGCACTAATCTAAGTTGTAATTATTCATGTAGTTCAATATTTGTTTGTCTTTTCCTAGAGCTTGCTACAAATTGCAAATCATTGACTATCTTATACAATGGATTGTGTTTAGTTATCTCACACTCTAGATAGTTGATATTGTCTATGAATAGCCAATTCTAGTTGATATTATCTTATCGTGTTGAGCTATTAAGTGAGATCATCTACTATTTTTAATGTTGTTTATAATAATCTAAGTTACCGGGTTCGTCCCTGGGAAGCTTGGGTATGATACGGGTTCAGTTCGGGTCTAGTTCGATCAAATTCACTGTGGGTTCAAAAAATCAATTGTGGGTTCAACTAGGGTTCGAAACCCTGATTGTGGGTTCAGCCAGGGTTCATTTTTTTTGAACCCGGTCCGAACCCACGTAGAATTTGTGCCTAGGAAGACTTTTTCAATGTGTTTTTGCAATTTTTAATTAATTTTTTGACCTTTTGTTGACATTTAAAGACTATTTTATTCCCTCTAACCCTAATATTTTCCTCTAACACATGAAATAGATATGTATTATCTTCATGTGTAGCTGTGTTGAGATAAATTTCAATTGAATACCATTAATATTTCATTTTTATAGCTGCGTGAATTGTGGTTAGACCAAAGTAAATCAATTTCTTGCATTTATTTAGTTCATAAGTATTTTGTCAAACATTTGTCAAAAATACAAAAAAATCAGTTAGGGATATTTTACTAGTATCTAAGCTAGTTTTCCTACTAGCCTATTGGGTCACTAATAGATTGATGTAGAGATACACTCCATATGCATCCAAGTGATAAAATAAACAAGTGCTATCAAATAAAACTCAAAAGGCCACAATTTCAATGTTTGGAAAATACAGAAGGATTTTCATTTGCAGATTTGGAAGTAGAAGAAATCATGGCAAACAAAGATAAAAGAAATTCACATGAGGACATTAATATAGAGCAGCATCTAAATGTACTTATACAGGGACAACAACAGTTGACCAAGTTATTGACACAAATGTTGAAAATATGAACAGTGATGCAATTAACTTTGCAAACAACAACAATAATAATAATACCAGAACAATAATAGGATCAGTAACTAGACCCCTGATGCCTAAATTTTGGATAGAGTAGAAGACCTAGATGGTTAGAGGGACAAAAGAATGTAGGATAGAGCTATTTGGACTACCTAAATGAGTATAGATCTGTTAGGAATAATCTCATGAAATAATGTCTCTTACCAATTTTTGCCAATTGAAGCTAAGAAACAGACCCAAGAAAGAGAGAGGAACCCACAACTAGGACTTACAATGAAGGTTAGGCAAGTTGTGCATACCTACTTTTGACATCTCAAACAAATGCAAAACACGTGCTTAGATCCAAAATTTGGATACATTCTTCTCAAATCCTATGTTTGAAGAGGAAGCAATAAAATATGCCAAATGAATCTATATCATGACATTTGAGTATAAAGTGGTGGTGTATTTTTCCTATGTTATTTGACTATTAGTATGGTGGTGTATTCTAAACTTAATTACTACTGCAAATATGTATAGATTTCTATTTTTTATATGTTTTTTAATTACCGAACCCAAAACAAAAACAACCCCAAAAAGAAATTTTACCGAACCGGCGAACCGGGTTCTTGAACCCGAACCCGAACCCAAAATTGAACCGATAACTTAGATAATAATGGTGCAGAGGTTGTAAACACATTAAGGGATCACCCTCCTAGGTCTTGCAGAGTCCGAAGTGTAGGAGGCTTTTAAAGTCCTCATCAGTTGGTCCAGGTCCTTCGAGTTGCCTTCGATTGGAATTGGCAATTCCATAGGTATATTAGAAGACAAACTTGGTTACATTGTAAAAAGAACCAACATACATGTCAACCACTGAACAATCACCTCTACAACTGACTTTTTAATCTTTTATGATCACATGAAACATAAAACACACTAATTTCAAGGTTGTTAACATCACTATTGAAATGTTTTAATTTTTTGACCTTTCAAACATTAAAAAGTACATCATTAAATTAATTATGTAATGGCATAAAAATTAAAAACATCATGAATTAATTATGTAACCACATAAGTCAAATATAATTCTATCAAGAAATTAATATCAAATAGATAATATAATCGCATAACTTATACATTTCAATGTCATTGATATTCTTCTTCATCCAACTCTTTGTCTATATCATCTGATCCAGATTCAACATTGTAAGGATTACCAAACTCTAGTCTATAGTAGGATCCTCTAGTGATGGAGAGATATGATGGTCTCAATGGATTTCCCAAACTCTAGTCTAAACTGTGTGGGGACAATCAATGTCCAATACAACACAAATAGTGTCATAATCAACACTAAAACAAATCACTCCTATAATATGATTAATGATATTATCCCATGTTGATATAGTCCCTAGTGTTTCTAGCTTAGGTATGTGTCCATAATGATAAGAAAAAATATTAAGCCACCTAAGATGTGTTAGGGTGTTATTTTTCCAAGACTCATAACTATCCCTTTTTAGGATTACCATATAATGATGAATAAAAACCCATGATACCTCATCAAATAATAAAATAAAATACCAATAATTTCAATGCATGTAAAGTAGATCAAATGTAGACATATCATTTCTAGGTGCTAGGACATCCAAGTAATTGAATAGAAAGTGAAATAGTTACAACTAAATAAAAATACTTGGGGTAGATTCCAAAATAAGTGCATGGACAGATCTAAAGATCTCTAAAATGTATTTATTATGCCACAAGAATTATGAAATTCAAAGATACAAAAAAAAATATATCTTGGAAGAAAAAATTGATGATCTAATTTCAACTTGAGATAAACTATACTAGCAATAAAATCTAATGTTGAGATATGGACCAATAGAAAGTACATGGAACCATATTTTTGATGATATCTTATTTGTGAAAATTTGACTTCATATGCCTAAGATATAGTCAATTTATGAAAATAGGTCTAAAATGAAAAAAATATACAAGATTTTTGGACCTCTAGTGGTTTCCCAATGGTGATGTGGTGGTGAACAAATGGCATGTTGGTGGATACATGATAGTGCCATTTGCAGGGGGTGGCAATCGGGTAATCAATACAAAGTTGTTGAGTAGTAGTTGGGAGATCGCTAGTAGGAAATTATTTTGACAAAGATTCCCTACTAGTAAGAATATAAATTGTTGATGTCACCTTACAAAACTTATGCATAATCATACAATCCTCAATAAATTTAAATTTACTACAATTTTTTTACCAACTTATAGAATATTTTGTAGATACGCTAGGAATTTTATACAAAACACTTGTAGCTTGTCATATGCATGCGATAATGGAAAACTAACATGATTTTATACATATTTGTATGATCACATGGAATTTGTATGAATTCATATGAGGCTAATTCCACAATAATGAGTTCCATTTTTTGGCCAAAGTAGGACATTAAAATCAATATTTTTAACTAAATCTTCACTTTCTTAGATCTATAGTAGTTAAACCATTAATAATTTGAAAATTATGTGAACTAATGATTTGTTATGATTTGTGTGTAGATTTTAAATATATATTTTTTATTTTTTTGAAAGAAATTGTGATTTTTTTATGTAACTTTTAATAAAAAAAAATTATAATAAACAACATTTTTAAAAAGTAGCGTTGATGTTGTAACACAATTTTTTTCTAGAAAGGATAAAGTTATATTTTTTATAATATAGATTTGTAACACCAATATCTAGTGCATGGATATTTTTTTATAGTTTTTTGTTGCATATTTTTTAGTTAATTTTTGAAGTTAGGTTAATTATAATTTAAACATAGGTTTATTCCCTAATGCATAACTTGTTTTGAATAATCAAAATTTAATTATTATTTTTTGCTAAAACAAACACATCAATAACTAGTGCATGGATATTTTTTAAATTTTTGTTCAATATTTTACTATTTTTTCCACATGTGTAGAACAAAGAATTTGATGTTTGGTGAAAACCTATGTTCAATAAAAAATAGAAAATTAATAGATAATAAAATGAAAATATATTAAAATTATACTTGTTGGAAAGCTCATTTTGAGGACCATGATCTTGAAAATTATCTTGTGAATTTAATGACATTTGAAGGTCTAATCCAACTTTTCAAACTGGATTTTCTGAGGAAATTTTGAAGCAAACACTAAAAGTGTCTAGCTAAGGTCCTTTGTTCAAAGGTCCTTCGAATGAAGGTACCTATGATTGAAGATTTTTCCTTTGTTCAAAGATACCTTCGAACAAAGGTCTTTTGGGGTAGAAAATAAAGGGAAATTGCATTTTTACGGTATCAAAGAGTTATTCTAAAATTTGAAGGTGGACTTCATTACATTCTTGGTGCGTATGAAACAAAAAAATTTCATAAGGAAATAACTAACAAGGGATGGTGTGTTTTCCAACAATGCAAATAATGTGAGAATTTTTTTGTTCCAATCAAATGAAGAAAGGGAAATGTCATTTTTACTATACCAAAGAGTTGTTCTACAATTTGAAGGTGGAATTCGTTACATTCTTGGTGCATACAAAACAAAAAGGAAATAATTGACATGGGATAGTGTGTCTTCCAACAATGCAAATAATGTGATCATTTTTTTGTTCCAATCAGATGAAGAAAGATAAATTCCATTTTTACTATACCAAAGAGTTTTTCTATAATTTAAAAGTTTAATTCATTACATTTTTGGTTGTAATGAAACAAAAAAAATTCATAAGGAAATAATTGATAGGGGACAGTGTGTTTTCCAACACTGTAAATAGTTGCCCACATAGATATATGTACATATACATACACATAACATTTATTGCTATACTCTATTGAATACCATGTATGGAATTAGTCTATTCAATAACATTGGTTGCTATATTCAAAATTGTTGAGGTCAAATGATTTAAATGCCAACTTTTTTTCTTTCATTTATAAGCAAGTTTCTATAAACAATAAGACTTTATGGGGCATTTCCTACCATTATTTCACATTGTTTATAATGTAATTATACAAGGAAATGAAAAGTTTGATTCAAAATGTATAAGAACATAGTGTTCAAACATATGAAATCCCTATTGCACAATGAGTATTGTCAGCTCATCTCATCATCTCCTATGCTGCCTATTATTTGTAATTGAAGAGATGCATCCATAAAAATTGACATGTTTCTTTGGGTTCTTGTACATTTCAGGAGGGTTGATTCCATTTCCATGAACCCGCACATATGATGAATGCGAAACAATAGATTTCTACAGAGGATGTGTTTTTTCCTTCACACTTTCAACACCTTTAGCCTATATGAAAAACTTTGAACAATTAACATATGGATGAAAAAAAATAATGTAGTCTAATATATACAACAAGAAATCATTTATATGTACCTCTGGAAGAGAAGGCTTCAAGTTGGAGAGCTTCCATATCATGAAGCCGCCCACACAATCTTTGACAGTATTTGCGCTAGGACTTGGATAAGGTAGTTTGTAGTCACTAGCAATGGACTTAACAATGTTGACTCTCACACAACCTTATGGAAGTGAAATGTTGTGACATGTAGCATCTCTATTGACAACACTTATAATTCCTTTTCCAAGTAGTTTGCACTACCACCAAAGGTCAATGTGATCATCAGCCTTAAAGTGAAGCCCTCGGTATCTATCCTCTCCTCATCAACATGATTTAGTTACAATGGAAATGTTATTAACATAAATCATAATTCAAGACATATTAAAGGATTCATAAAAAAATTGGAACAAAAGCATGGAAGTGTGTTATGTTTGTTACTGATATAGATGGCATGCCACTACTCTCCTCATCCCCATGTCTATCCTTATTGCCATCTCCCCCTTGCAGGCTAGTGATCTCACCATCCCCATGTCCATCTTTATTTATTACCTTGTCCCACTTGTAGGCTAGTGCTCCCCCCACCCCCATGTCCATCTCTATTGCCATCTCCTAGTTCCATTGCAACTACATTGCCAATAAGGTCAAGGCCCATGTTTTTGATAGACTACACACATCCAATAAAATTATTATCCTGCAAAACATGGAAAAGGTGTGCAAAGCCAAAGAAGAATTTTTTTTTTAACAACTGGACACTAACCTATTCGGGGATAGCACTTCATTGTTCATCCTTTCCCTGTAATAGCAGGAATTGAAATGTCACATCAAATTTAGATGCATGAAACCAATTCATTGAAATAATCAAAACAAACATTAAATAGAAGATTTTGAAATCATTGTTTCTTTTAGTTTCTTCATGTCAAGGCACCTTGAAATTTTTTACCATGTACGCTCCTTCTTCTCGATGTTAGATGACGATTTGGGAGGAACAACATCATCTTGTGCTTTTGTGGGCATTGCTTCATCTTCCAAATCAACAATACCCTGCTCAAGGCTAGTACTTTGTTGTTCATCCTTTCCCCTACAATAGCAGGAATTGAAATGTCACATTAAATTCACATGCATGCAACCAATCCTTTGAAATAATCAAAACAGACATTAAAAAAATAAATTCAAAATCATTGTTTCCTCTAGTTTCTTCATGTGAGGGCATGTTGAAACTTTTGACTGTGTACGCTTCTTCTTCTTCTCAATATTAGATGGTAGGTTGGGAGGAAAAACAACATCGTGTGATTTCATGGGTACAACTTCATCTTCCAAATGAACAATACCTTGCTTGGGCCAACACTTCTTTGTTCATCCTTGCCCTATAATAGTAATAATTGAAATGTAACATCAAATTTAGATGCACACAATCAACTCATTGAAATTATCAAAACACACATTAAATAGAAGATTTTGAAATCACTGTTTGTTCTCATTTCGTCATGTCAAGGAACCTTGAAACTTTTGACTATGTACACTCCTTTTTCTCAATGCTAGATGATAGGATGGGAGGAACATCATCATCTTGTGCTTTTGTGGGCACAACTTTATCTCCCAAATGAAAAATACTCTGCTTGGGGCCAACAACCACTTGTTGAGCATCACCCTATCATTTCATGTAAGTTAATGTTACATGAACCTTGTATGCATCAAAACAGAAAAAAATGAGCCAATCAAAATTCAAATTTAATGATTCAATTCCACATTACCATTTTTTCCTTTCTCTTTTTCTCTTGCAACAACAATATTCTTTTCCTTCTTTCCTGCTTCTCCTCACTATTGTATAACACCATTTTCTCCTTCACCTCGTACTTTCCTTAGGAAGTAGACACAATTTTTTTTACCATACTATCTATAGGCCCTTTAAATAACATGTTTTTGTTGGATAGTATACCATAACTTTAGTTGGTACTCCATATTATCCCCCTTCTTTTGAAGATACTATTTCAATTTGTTAGGGGGGAGGGGGCATTTTGGTTCCCCCCTGGTGCACTTCGGCCACACTTTGGTGGCATGAGGATAGGACAGTGGTGATATAAAATCCTATTCATTTTGAACAACTTCCAATCATAATTTTTTCTCGTACATTGTTTTAACATACAATAATACACATATCTCACATTCTTCACTTCTCTTTTATATTTAGCAGCAACCTGCACAACAAATTAAAAAAAAAAAAGCTTAATATATTTGATATTAAAATAAATTGAATACAAAACATATACACACAACCAAACAATGCAATAATTAAGTTATTATATCTACCTTCCAATCCTCCAAATCATCCCATGCTTCATTCCTACCTTCCTCATCCTTAGGGCCACCCTCTACACTCTCTTACTCTTCGTTGTGTACTATGGAAAGAGAGTGACCATCTTCCCGATTATCAACCTGAATCAAGGAATGATATTCTTTCCAAATCAACATATTTGTAATAGACATGGCATTTTCTAACTGAAATTGTAAAGCATTCTGATTGATGCATTGGAAGTAAAGGGTAATTGGAAGTTCACAATCAATTATTGAACACGTCACTACCTCAGTGTTTAACATTCTCATAAAATGAGGGGGAATCCTTTGTACAATGGTTGATGCCTCCTGATTAAAACATTCCCACTTTCTAATCAACATCATAAATATTTGTCAGAGATTAAAATTAAACATTTTATTGTATCTTATGATTAGTGGATCTTACCCACACATCTATCAAACACAATCATCCCAAAGGAGATGCGCCACTACACACCTTGTTAGGTGTTCCGACCATCTCAAAAGCATTCATCAGTGTACAAAGCTCACTTTCCATTTTAAAGTATGCATCCTTGGTTTGTTGTTAAATGTAAAATAGTTACAACTATTATAGACAGTTAAAGTTTCAAAATTTATTGCACCATCTGATGTAAGCAAGCATATCTTTTTTCAATCATAAGAGGAATTTGAAAAAGAATTTTTAGTCTACCTAAGACTTGTGATAAATTTTGAAAGTGCCTTTCATTACATTCTTTTTGTCTAAATAAAAAAAGGTTTTCAATACATTCATATTGTCAAAAAAATTGTAGGTTGGAAAAAAAATGGTGTTATGAAACCTACAAGCCACATAGTGTTGTAAAACACTATACACGTAACAACCCAATTGTCTAGTCACCCATAAGCTCAATTTTGTTTCAATTATGTATCCCCCACCTACAGAATGAAATAACTCACAACCCTCTATGTTTCCCAACCTACAATTTGTTGGAAGAATGAAGAAGGTGACCTCCAATTTTGTTGTCATTGATGCCAACACTGATTAGTAAATGGCTAAAGTAAACTGTGTATCTATACTGATCCGGTATTTTGATTCAAAAATCCTCTTAGTAAAAGATAATTCTATGAGGTTTTCATATGTTGCTCAAAAGTGTTAGTTACAACTATAAATAAGCTTTCAACAACATTGGTTTATCCGAATGATTTATCTAAATGACAAAATTTCAACATTCTTTTGGTCGGAAGGGTTATGAATTGCTTATTTTATGAATGTTTAATGTGTTCTTTATTAGGTATGGGCCAACCTAATTTGTGGATGACACATTTTGTTTTGTACGCCAAAGAAATTTTTGAATTGGGCTAACAAGTCATTCTGAATCTTGTGTGTGTACACATTCAATTAGGCCGACCTAATTGATGAAGGAAGATATAGTTGTGTATATATGTATGTGTGTGTGATGGAAATAAGATATACATGAAATAGGGTATGTGATGCAAGCCTTGAGACAAGTGTTGTAGTGTGAAAGTATTGATAGTTGTTGTATGCTTGCAACCAGAGTAGAATTTGGTTTTCTAGAGATTAACCATAACCGATCTCTACACTTTGAAGGTGTACTTCTTCAGTTCATTTTTAGTAGTGAGCCATACCTTTTTGTATCTTGGCATTAAGCCACTTTGTATTTAGGTTGTGAGCCTTTCAAGGATAGTGTGTCCTGGTAGTGATCCCTATAATATCTTGTAATCGGTTATAATATATGTGAGCTTATCATCACCATGCTTTTTCCCATTTTGGGTTTTCCACATAAAAATCCTGGTGTCAATGTGTTATGATTCCTTTTCTATTTTGGTTTACTCTTGCAGCTAGATGTGGATTGATAATTGGATGGTTAGTAATTAATTGTGTTAGCAGAATACTGATTCACCCCACTCTCAGTATTCGGTGTATTAAAAAATTGGTATCAAAGCTTGGTTCCTCTAAAGAATTCTTACATCTTGAGGAAGGTCCCAAAATTTGAATAGATGACTAACAAAATCTATCTTGTTCCTTTGAATGAAAACTCTAGATCTAAGGAACTTCATACTGCTCTTGAAGAATTGGACAAAAATGAAGATGAGAAGGAAATTCTGAAAGGAAACCTAAAGGAAGCAAATGAATACATCAGAAAGTTAAGAGAACAAATACAAAAGTTCAAAGAGAGGCATAGAGAAGTCAGTGATTAGTTGAAAAAGGAAAATGAAGACATTACTAGACTAAAGGTGCAAGTGAAAGAGAATAAATGAATTGAGGAATATTAGAGAGTTGAGATTCAAAATAAAATTGATGAATGTATAAAGCTTGAACAAGAAGTGGTAACCCTAAGATCTGATCTGGAAAAAGTGAAAGCTCAAGAAGAAAAATTCAAAACAAGTTCTACAAAGCTTGATGACTTGATTGCATTTCATAAACCTTCTAAGGATAAAAGTGGTCTAGGACTTGAAGAAGGACAAAGCTCAAAGGAAAAACTAGTTCCCAACAAGGTGGAAAATCAAAGGAAGTCACACGACAATATTCATTAGATTAAGAACCAAAGAAGCAATACCAGAAGGATTCCTATTCGACAACCTAATGCTCAAAGGTACCCATCTTTTAATGGTTTTTTTTCATGCAATAAATTCAGTCATAGAGAAAAAAAAATGTAGAAGTAGGATGAACTAGAATATTGGATTCTTTGCTAGACAATGCTTCACCTGCAATAAGTTTGGACATAGAGCTACCGAGTGTAGAAGCCAAATAATGCTAAATAGATTTAATGCTAGTAGAAGGATTCAACCTTTTCAAGGCTATTTCTATACATGTAATATCTTTAGACATAAGGCTAATCAGTGTTGATCAAGGATGATTGCAAATCAGTTTGATTAAAGACATGTTGTGTGCTACACTTGCAACAAGCTAGGACATATCTCAAAATTTTGGAGGAGCAAAATTGGGAAGAAATCTAATCTAAAACAAAAGAACAAGTCTGTGAACAAAGTGGATCCTACCGAAGTAAGAAAAGAAATGGAAAAGATTTGGAGGAAGAAAGAAGAACCTAAGAAAAAGGATGATTTAAATACATTTGTATCTGCATCCGGTACAGATAGCTCTTCCAAAAACTAAACTTGGTAGTGGTTTTAGGGGGAGCGGTTACAGAGAAATCTAAAAATACCTCGATATATGAGGTGTCAAGCAACAACACAAGGATATGTGACGTGGGTCGTAATTATGAAGAAATTGGAGAAATATTTGATAGAAAATAAGCAGATCCAGAGAATTACAGAACCTTTTTAGGTTTACAATGTGTTTCATAAAGTGTTTATCAGCGTTAAAGGTTGAAAGACAATAAATGCAAATTAGGAAAAAATTCATAAGTAATAAAGAAAGAAACCAAGTTGATCCAAAGAACATTTGCACAATTGGGAAGAAGCAAAGCAAACTGAAGTAAGTTGTAGGCGATTTAGGGCATCGTACATCAAAACCCTAGTTCTCAACAAGCAAGGAAAAAAGGTATTCTCCATTATCTGAATTCTATGGATTCTAAGTTGAAGGAATTTTTTGTTAAGCATATTAAGTTGTTTGAGGAGAAATGGCCACTCCTATTGTTGTCGAAGTCTCTGAGAGACCATAACTTAGATCTAGAATATATTCATGGAAAGTGTATGAAGTATATCTTATGGGTGCATTTTCACACATTCTGAGCAATGTGTTACCCACTAAGGATACAAGAACATATATTCATGGGAAGCTAGAGGAATTCAATAACCAAGAGCTTAAGGATTTATGGGACAGTGAATTGACAGGAGATGATCTACTGCTAAGCCAGAATATGAAAACCTAGTTCGGATGAAGTTGAACGTTTGGAATTGGTTTCCAAAATTTTCTAGCGAGAGTGAGGTGAATTTTGTTATAATGGCCCTCAGTAGGGTTCATAGCAATTTTTTGTGGAAAAATGTACTTGGGTTTATCAACAAGGAGGTAATTCGAATCGTAACTGGTTTTTGTGATATTGGATCCATTCCAATTCTAAAGGTAGTGAAAAATGATGTAATCATGAGGCTGAATGGTGCTACATTTGGTAGAAGAGCTTTAACTATAAAGTCTTGCAAACTGTACTGTCAAGTATGCTACCATCATGATTGGGAAAAAAAATTACTTCACCAACCAAGTGAATTTTGTATCTGCTACAACAGTTCACACCACATATGAAATGGTGGTGAATAGAAAATATTTTGATCTATGTGAGTTTCTTAGGCTAAAAATTATGGAGAACTTGAGTATGACTAAGGAAAAGAAGCATCTCTTTAAATTTGGTACACAAGTTTTTTTTTTGTTATTTTATTTCCTGAGGGAATTATAGGGAAGGAAATGCACATCAAATTTTTGATCATTTGCGTAGTCTAGGAGACTTCAAGGAAGAACACAATACTCTAACTGCTTTCTTTGTAGTATTTCAAAATGAGATGCATGAAAGAGATCAGATTCCAAGGAGTCTAGTCAATAAATATGAGGAGATAAGTTTTCTTGTAACTATAGATGAATGCATCATAAAGGTTATTGAACCCATAATTCAATGGATTGAACCACTAGGATATGAGCTTGATGAATAATTGGTTGAGAGGTACATTGAAATACCGTTGAGCAGCCCTAAGGACCCCTCTCTACCTAGGCATGGAACATATGAGGAGAAATCCATTGAAGTACATTTAGAAGCTACTACATCCAAAAGAAGAAAGAAAACTTTAGAAGCTTTCTTCCGAGGACAAACTTTCTCTAAGGATGATATAGAATAGTTAAAGGAGGCCCTTAATGAAAGAAAAGCTAAATTTGTTGAACTACCCTCCGAACCTAGGAAATTAGGAAGATTATCCTCTGGTGCTACACCAACACCTATCTCCAATGTTACGACTTCTAGTACTGGTAATATTGAGAAGGGAAAGAACAAAGAACAAAGTTCCCCTACATCGGTTTATGTTGCTGCACCTACTAGTTCTAGTACCTGGGCATCTAAGAGAAAGGATATACCTTCCATTGCACCATCTGCCACTTCAGGAAAAATAAGTGTAAAACAAAAAGCTAATAGGAAAGTAAATTTGAGTGATGTTGTTCAAGAAGAAATAGAACTTGGCATAAAAGAAGAGCGTCAACTAAAAATAAATAAAAGTAGTACTTCCAAAGAAGAATCCCAAACTAGAGTTGACATCTCCACTGATGAAGAAATAGAGGAAGAGGAGGACACTTACCGAATCCATGTACATAAAAATAAGAATGAATAAGGCTCATATGATCCTATGGAGGAAATGCTTGGATCTCCTTTGGTAATTGATCAACCATCCTTAAATCTAGGAGCCTTAGTAAATAATTTGATTGACAATGATCTCATTTCAACCGTTGAGTTATTTGACTAGGTTAGTGATGAAGGGAAGGAAACTATCATTAATGCATTTATTCAGTAAATAGTCATTTTTAAAGTATAAAGACAATTCATACCAAAGTAACTAAAAATATTTGGGAAGCATTAGTACATAGAAGGCAAGAGGCTATGAATATTGAAGATAAGATGAGAAATGATGCCTTAAATTCTTGTGGCTCATCTCTTTTTGAAATAGAAGATGATAATTTGTTAAAAGAATGCTCTACTATGTTTAGAGTCTTGAGCAAAGAGTTTATATGTTAATGACTAAGGAGCAAGAGAATATGAAAAGGTGAGACAAGAAACCTAGAATGTAATTAGACAACTAGTAAGGAGTTATGGGACAATAAATAGCTCTTTTTTCCACACAACGCAAGAAAAAATGCATATTGATGCTACAAAAATGATGGATAATCCAGTCTTGGAGACTATTGGTGAGATACATGGTGATTTAGAGACTGTTGGCAAGGATAAGAATGCCTAGCGGAACTAGAATCTCTGCACAAAACTCTTTCCAGGGAAAAAGGAGTCTCAGATGATGGAAAGCAAGCTTGGGAAGTGATTCTCAAGGAGTTTGTTGATATTTCTCATTGATGTCATTGATCGGTCCGATATTCTTGCCTTTGGCTTATCCCTTGATCCAACAACAATGTTACTGACATAAGTTTTGGTTTATGCAATGTTGTATCATAGTTTTTGGCCCGACCCTATTCGGTATAGCATGGGATATCTTTTTCATCTATGCCAACATCTCCAACATCTTGTGTAACGTGCTCACTCGACTCTATCTTCAATTCAAGCCAACTAAGCGGATATGTAGATATAGTATATATATATATATGAAGCGACATAAAAAAATTATGATGATATGATATGTGATGTATGATAGTGATCTGTTGATGTATATTGCGAACTGATATATGTGCTATAGTAGTATAGTGTAGTGTTTGAAGATCTTTGCACCTCAGTGAGAATTGTATTCATGCATGTATAGATGCAATTATAGAAGTTTAGTTTTATAAGATATACTCTGGTTGCAAGTCATCTCTCAATTGTAATAGCTATTTTTTGTATCTTGGGAAACGAGCCCATTGGTAGTGAGTCAACTCGGTAGTGATCCACCCTATATTTTGTAACCAATTACTTAATACTTAAGAGTTAAGCCTCTATGTGGTTTTTCCAATCTTGGGTTTCCATGATAAAAATATCGGTGTTATGTGGTGTTGTGTTATATTGGTTTTGTTTAGTAATTTCAATTATGTTATGTGGACAACTATTTAAAGGTTTAAATATTTTTAGAGGAATATTGATTGACCCCTCCCCTTTCAGTATTCTAGATGTTCAACAATTGATATTAGAGCTAGATCCTTTAGAAGAGTCTAATAGCTCAAAGGAGATCCAAAAGGTTGAACATATGGATCAGAAAGAACTCATGTTCGTCTTTGAAGATCTTGAAGCTATTAAAGGGTAAAAAAAGGCTCTCTTAGAAAATATTCAAATGGAAAATGATTGCATCTATAAACTGAAAGATCAGATCTGAAAATTCAAGCTAAGGCACAACAAGGTTAGTAATGAACTCAAGTTAGCAAATATTACTATCCTTGATTTGAAATCTAAGAGTGAAGAAGATGAAAAGACCAAGGAACATATGAATAATGTAATAAAAGGAAAATCTGATGAATGCAAGAAGTTGGAACAAGAAGTTGTATCTCTCAAATTAGATTTAGAAGAATCAAAGAAACAAGAGGTCAAATACAAAGAAAGTTCAGAAAAGCTTGATGAAATATTAGTAGCTCAAAGATCACCGACAAACAAGAAATTCCTAGGCTATGAAATTGGCGAATGTTCACACAATAAACCCAATGAAAAGAAAGAACCTGATTTCGAAAAGAAGCTAAAATTGAATCTAACAAAGAAGACAAAGGTAAGTCTCTGGAAACACAACAGGTAAGTAGGAAATCCTTCTCTTTTAATGGTCATTGTTTTAATTGTAATAAACTAGGTCATAAAGCATCAAATTGTAGGAATAGTATAAATCAAAAAGCTAGATCTTACTTTGATAGATGTTATAATTGCAATGGTTATGGTCACAAAGCTAATCAATGTAGGAAACCAAATAGAAACATTTATTTTGGTGGCTATTTTTATTCATGTTATGCATATGGAAATGAGGCTAACCAGTGAAAAACAAGAAAAGAGAAGAAAACCAACATGTCTTATAATTGCAATAAAATTGAACACATTGCAAGATTCTACAAAGATGATGTAGTCGAGTCAACCGAACCAATGAAGAAAATCAATAAGGAATAAGTTAAGGCTGAAATGAAGAAGATTTGGAGAAAGAAAGAAGATAATGGATCTAGCTTCAGTGTAGACATATGTTCTGGTAATTAGTCGCTCTCTAGCGACAAGCAACTTGTAGACATCTGGTAAATTCACATCCATCTGATGAATAAGGAATCATGAAAGGAGTTATGGAATATTTAATGCAAAAAGGTGCATTTATTATGAAACTAGCATAAAAGAAAAATTAACAAGTCATTCTAACCACTCAAGCAAAAGGATCACAAGGAGTTAAGGAGAAGAAAGGAGTGGAATTACATCCTAGGGTTTATGAATTTGCAAGAGGTGTTTTTCTTGAGTCTTTCCATTTCTTTGCTCTTACAGTTAAGGCTACTCCCTCTTTGGTTAATGTGGCATCTCAGCCTCATCCTAAATTCAAGAAGTATTTGGATATATCAATTGAAAATGATATGGCTAGTTGTTTATAAAAAATCCCACACAAAGTCATTCCTACGGAAAATATTAGGGCTTACATACATTTGAAGCTTGAAGAATTCAATCACAGTAGGTTACTTGATTTGTGGGTAAATGAGATCACTGGTGATGACTTCAATGTCAAACTTGAGTACAAGGTTCTGGTTGAAAAGAAGCTACATGTCTAGAATGGTTTCCCATATTTTTGTTTTGATGATAAATGGGTATGAATGGCTATGAGGAGGTTCCATGACACATTCCCATGGTTAGATGAAGCTCATCTAATTATCAAAGAAGTAATGAAGGTTTCTATTGGGTTGAATGACACTAGTATTCTTCTGATACGAAAGGCAGTAAAAAATAAGGAAGTTGAAATCTAACTTAGGTCATTTTTGATAGTAGGTCTCTGGCGATTCATACAGTTATAAATATAGCTGTGAGGTATGTTTCCCTGGTCATTGGAAACAAAATCTACTACACCAATAGAGATAACTCCATCTTAGCTACTGTTGTCTACATTGCATATGATATGGTGGTAAATGGAGTGGACTACGACTTATGTGAGCTCATTAGAGAGAAATTCCTTGAGAATTTGAATTAGTGAAAATGAAGTAATAAGAAAGTTGCATTTCAGTTTGGAACCCTTGCACTCTGCTTGCTATTCTACTTCATGCATGAAATGCCCGGTCTTGGTTCAGCAGTGTGGTGATCTAAAAAATTAATTGCACACCAAATTGTTGAGCGAATGAGGAGGTATGCCAATACTACTGCATAAGAAATGGAATTTACTTTATTTTTCTCTTTATTATAGTATAATATGCACAACCGGGATAGAATCCCTAAATCCGTAGTCACCAAATATAAAGACAATATAAAATTCATAGTCATAGTTGACAAATGTGTAATGGAAGCTATTGTACCAAGAACTCGATGGATACTTGAATTGGGGTATGAAGTATTAGAAGAATATGTAGAATGTCTTACAAAAAAATTGTTAGAGAGTCTAGTAGATGCCTCTTAGAAGAGGTTTGGCATAATAGAGGAAAAGTCCAAAGAAATCTAGGAAGAGCATATCTCAAAGGAAATAAAAAAGAAAGTATAGAGGAATCTGAAAGTGATCAAGGAAGGAGGTAAGACAGAGGAAGGAATTGTATCACTTAGAAGAATTACTCAAAGTACAACTGGTAGCTCATCTGCTACTTCTGTAAAAGTAGTTGAACCTTTGGAAGGAATGGAGAGTCCATTCGACAAGAGAAAGAAATTTCTTCCTCCGTCCACTCCAAGAAAGAAGGATAAAGAAGCAAAAGCCACTAAGGCCAATCCTATTTTTGTAGAATCTGAAATAGAATCAGACCTAGACATGTTCCAAAACAAGTTCCAAATTAAGTTTCGAGAGAAGAAATCCAAAGAGGTAACTCATGATCCTCATGATGTAGATACTTTATTTGAACTACTTGTAGAAGGAAACTTTAAAGAGGTTGGTGATTTGTACAACTTTTCTACTTCCAAAGGAAAATAAAACATAACCAAAGAATTTGTTCAATACTATTCAAGATTAGATGGAAATATAGATAATTTTTCAAAGAGGATATTCTTGATAGTCTCTGGGTTAGTCTAAATACAATCCGAGCAATTGCTAGGAAAATAGATAAGGACATTTTCAATGAAGGTTTTTCCATTGTTTCTAAACTCATAAAAGAGGAAGAATTAAAAAGTTTTAAGGGACTCAGTCGGTCAGTGTTGAGAACAAAGAAAAGGGATCATACCCTTATGGAGAACAAATAAGCTATAGATGAATTGAAAGAAAATATCATTGGTAAGATTGCAAGCATGGCAGGAAAACTTGGGATGATATCTGGTGATGACTCTACTCCATCATATAATTCCCCCACATACTCTCATGAGAAATTGGATACTGAAAATGTTGCAAATATTGTACCAAAAATACACTGATGCAGAAGTATATAATCTTGATATGAATCCTCTAGAAATTGAACACACTCATTCTATGGATAAAGATTCTACTCCGGTGAATGCAAAAGAAGAACAAGAAAAAGAAGTTGAAAGAAAAGAAGAGAGAATCAAAAAGGAAGGAGAGGAAACTATAAGAAAAGGAGAAGAGATAACTATAGAATAAATTGATACCAGAAAGCAGGAAGAGAACATAGAGCAAGAAAAAGGTGAAGAATCGGTAGCAGGGATAGTTGAGAAAAGAGAAGAAATTGTTGGCAACTCCACTGGTACCTATCTCAATGAAACTTTGAAGAACATACTTGCTTCACACTTATGATATGTCCCATCACCTCTTCCAAGTTAATTCTTGACTTTGAGAAGATTAAGCCTTTTCAAAAATTTCAAATCAGTGAGCCCATTCAGGCTATGGCCAAAATTGATATGTTAAAGGAGTTAGAAGAAAAAGATAATTTGATTGAAGAGACTATTGCTGATCTCCAAAGTATTATTCCAGAATGTAACATAGATCAGTCTAGAAGCAATACAGATAAATGTAGAACACTCATCAATGTTGTGAAGGACTTCTCTACCTTTATAGATGAACAACTCCATAACAAAAATGAAGCTTAAAGGAATAAGCTCTTGTAGGAATTAAAAGATTGATGTGCAAGTGCCTTCTCCAATATTCATCAACTAATCAGGCAAGGTCGAGACCATCTCATGGAAGGTAACTCTTTGTACTTGTACAACCTATAGTGGCCATATGCCACAATCGATATTAGAAAAGAGCTTGACTCAATTGAATGAACAATTAGGCAGGCATACCATTCCTTTAAGTTATTTGAAGACTTGTTTAGATACGGGAGATCCTCATTTGAGGAACTACACAAAAATTACTTCGAACTGCAACAACAATGCCCAGAAATCATTTTTCCCTTAGGTAATCTCCAGGAGATGTGTGCAAACAAAATTTAACTAATGAATCATGCCCTCCTAAAGTTACAACAAGAAACTCTCTCTAATTTGTGCTCCATTGAATATGGAGAATCTCTACTTCATTCATTCAATTTTATGCACAGATTCTAACTAAAGCAGTTTTATAGTGGAATGATAAAAAGGGTAAGTGGGTCACCCATATTTAGAAAATCAAGCAGTCTTTCTCTGGTGGCACATTAGGTGCATCTTAATGTTTTCACCCTATACCCCTTGTTCATTGATGTCAAAAGGGGGAGAAAATAGAATGAAAAAGAATTTTTTTTTGAGAAAACAAAGATAGTCATCATAGGGAGAGTTCTGGAGTTTATCTTTTGAAGTTTTAGAATTCCAAAATTTTGTTTGCCATTAATGAAAAAAAGGGAGATTGTTGATGTTTGTTATTGATGCCATTGATCAGTCTAGTATTCTTTCCTCCGACTTCCCTTGATCCAACAACGATTTTATGAGCATAAGTTTTGGTCTATTCAATGGTGTACCATTGTTTTTGGTCTGGTCCTATTCAATATAGCATGTGATATCTTTTTGAATCTATGTTGACATCTCCAACATCTTGTGTAACATGCTCACCTGAATCAATCTTAGATGCAAGCCGACTAAGTGGATATGCAGATCTGGTATATATATATGAAGCCGCATAAACAAAATATGATGATATGATATGTGATGTATGATAGTGATCTGTTGATGTCTATTGCAAACTAATATATGTGTTTTTTTATTATAGTGTAGTGTTTGAAGATCTTTGTGCCTTAGCGAGAATTGTATTCATGCATGTATAGATGCAATTATAGAAGTTTAGTTTTGTAATCTATTCTTCATCTGTAAGTCATCTCTCAACTGTAATAGATGGTTTTTGTATCTTGTGTAGTGAGCCCACCAGTAGTGAGCCAACCTGATAGTGAGCCACCCTAGCAGTGAACCACCCTATATTCTATAACCAGTTACTTAATACTTGAGAGTTAACCCTCTCTATCATTTTTCCCATCTTGGGTTTCCATGATAAAAATATCGATGTTATATGGTGTTGTGTTATATTGGTTTTGTTCGGTAATTTTAATTATGTTATGTGGACAACTATTTATAGGTTCTAATATTTTTAGAGGAATATTGATTCACCCCTCCCCTCTCAGTATTCTGGATGTTCAATAGAGTTACAGGGTGCCCCCAATTCTTGATTTATAGTTTTTTTTTTTTACTTTTCATAGTCCTTTCTCCTTGACGTCAAAGGGGGAGAAGAAGAGAAGAGCTTGTATAAAGAAGGGTATGTTATGTTATGTTTTGGTGTTCTTGTATATATGATAGGGGGAGTTGAGTACATTAGTGTTGCACAATATTTTGTTTTGAAGCAAGGCTCATTTTTGGCACATGTTGACATCAACAACAAAGGGGGAGATTGTTGGAAGAATGAAGAAGGTGACCTCCAAGTTTTTTGTCATTGATGCCAACACTAATTAGTAAATGGCTAGAGTAAATTATGTATCTATACTGATCTAGTATTTTGATCCAAAAATCCTCTCAGTAAAAGATAATTCTATGAGGTTTTGATATGTTGCTCAGAAGTGTTAGTTACAACTATAAATGAGCTTTCAGTAATGTTGGTTTATTTGACTGAGTTATCTAAATGATAGACGTTTGACATTCTTTTAGCCGACAGGGTTATGAACTGCTTATCTTATGAATGTTTAATGTGTTCCTTATTAGGTCTAGGCCAACCTAATTTGTGGATGACACATTTTGTTTTGTGCGCCAAAAATAATTTTGAATTGGGCCGACAAGTCACTCTGATTCTTGTGTGTGTACACATTCAATTAGGCCAACCTAATTGATGAAGGAAGATATAGTTGTGTATATATGTGTGTGTGTGTGATGGAAAGAAGATATACATGAAATAGGGTATGTGATGTGAGCCTTGTGATGTGTTTTAGTGTGAAAGTATTGATAGTTGTTGTATGCCTACAACCAGAGTAGGATTTTAGTTTTCTAGAGCTTAATCATAATTAATCTCTGCACTTTGAAGCTATACTTCTCCAGTTCATTTTTGGAAGTGAGCCATACTTTTATGTATATTGGCATTAAGCCACTTTGTATTCAGGTTGTGATCCTTTCAAGGATAGTGTGTCCTGGTAGTGAGCCCTGTAATATCTTGTAAGCGGTTATAATATATTGTGAGCTAATCCTCACTGTGGTTTTTCCCATTTTGAGTTTTCCACGTAAAAATATTGGTGTAAATGTGTTATGATTCCTTTTCTATTTTGGTTTACGCTTGTAGCTAGATGTGGATTGATAATTGGATGGTTAGTAATTAATTGTGTTAGCAGAATATTGATTCACCCCCCTCTTAGTATTCAATGTATTCAACACAATTATTTCATGCATTTATTTTTCAATCACATGAAGATATTGAATTGCAATTTTTACCTTAACTAATAGTTGTGGTAAATTTTGAAGGTTCCTTTAATTACATTTGTAGTATCTAAATAACAAAAGCTTTTCAATACATTCATACTATTTTGTGAAATTACAAGTTTGAAAACACTAGGTGTTATAAAATCCTACAAACCACATACTATTCTAAAACCCTTTACAAGTAACAACTGAATTGGTTAGTCACCCCTCACCTCAATTTGGTATGTTTTGTGATTTTCTTGAGAACCTTTTTCTTTATAGATAGCAAGAATGTAATGAAATTGGAAAACACTAGGTGTTAAGAAACCTGTAACCCACATAGTGTTGTACAACCCTCTACACATAACAACCCAATTGGTTAGTCACCCCTCAAGTCAATCTGGTCATTTTTATGTATCCCCCACTTGCAAATTCTCACTATTCTCTCAACCATTTAGATTTAAACATGGAGAATGAAACAACTGAAAACCCACATTGTGTTTTCCAATCTGTAATTATTTTGTGCATTTCTTTGTTTCAATCATATGAATAAATTGAAATAAAATTTATACTATAAATAAGAGTTGTTATATATTTTCAAGGTGAACTTCATTACATTCTTACTATCTATGAAATAAAAGGATTTCATTACATTCATACTATCAATATAATTGTAGGTGGGGGATACATAAAAGTATGCAAATCACCTAAGGTGTGACCAACCAATTGGTTTCTTCCTGTGTAAGTAACCTAAACATCATCATTATATTCATACTATCTATAAGTAATTGCAAGTTGGAAAACACTGTGTTATGAAACCAAAAACCCAAATACTATTTTAAAACCCTTGAAAAGTAAAAAATCAATTGGTTACTCACCCCTTAGGTGAATTTGGATAGTTTTATATATCCCCCACTTGCAACTCCACCTCATGCTCTCAAACCTTTACCTTTCAATGTACAAAATCAAAGAAATGACAAGACAAAGTGTTTTCCAAAATCCAATTATTTTGTGCAATATCATATTTGAACAAATATTCTTGAAAAATAATACTTATTACAATTTAAATGTAGGTCTTACTCACATCAGCTCGCCTCTGATGCCCATGGGTACACAAAATTCAGCGACAATAATAGCTTCTTGTGGAAGCCACCAGGATGATGAGTTTTATGGTCGAACTACCACCATGATGTCACAACCAACAAAAGTGTTGCAAGAATGAAGGTGTTGTCATTGATGTCAACTTTTCAATTGGTTATCAACTGGTTTCTGTTGTCATTGATGTCATGGATGTAGGTTATTGGTTGTATATGTCAAGGATATTAAGAAAATTGTATTGAAGGAAGATTGTAGGTGTTTAGTGGTTGCTCTAGGTTTTGCTCCAAGATTTGCTTCTATGTGTGTGAAGTTCAAATATTTTGATCATGGTTGTTGGAAGCTACTATATCCAGATTTTTTTATTTCTGATTCATTGTATAATGTAAGTTATGTTAACTAGTTCTAAACTATGGTTTTCTATGTATCTGGCTGAGGTCTAGGAGAAATGTTGTTGGTCTGGATTTCTCTTTGATTAAGTCTTTATGACTTGCAGTTCTAGAGTTAAGTTGTTATGATCGTGTTGAAGATAAATTCAGTATTTGGAAGGATCATGCTTAATTGTTATATGTATTTTATACTAGTTTGGATGACCTTGTGTTGAACAATACCTTCAGAATTGATGATGCATGTTGGGACCTATTTGGGTCCTCATCAAGCATTTTTTAGGTTTCCCTCATTCTAATTACACTCTAGGATGTTTTTGCATTGACCTAATTTGAATTGAATGATGGATGGATAACTTTGGATGTGTTTCAAAGTTGATGGTATAAATATAGGATGAGTTAGTGGTGAGAGTAGAAAAGAGAGATAAGTGTAAAGAAATAGACTAGATATATGTGAAGAAAATGCAAATCAGTGGGTGTATGTGATATGAGTGTGGAAGATCAGTGTGAAGCCTAAATTCTAAGTTTTCAGATGCATTGAGCTAAATGTGGAATTTATCATTCATGCATGTCTACAAGTGGTTGAGTAAATTGTGGTGGATTTCTCTATTGCATTGAGATTTTCTTCTCTTTGTAACATATCTCTTCTATCTTCTTTTTATCTATGTGGCAGTGAGCCCTCTGGATGGTTAACCCTGTTGGACAGTGAGTCTTGATCTAAACAGTGAGTCCTTATTTTGGCAGTGAGCCTTTTTCTCAGGCAATGGACCTTTTGTAGTCAGTTTTGATATTCTCTATGGTGTGAGTTAATCCTCACTATGGTTTTTCCCTCATTGGGTTTTCCACATAAATCTGGTGTTACTATGTTTGTGTGATGGTTTTCATTTTTTGCACTTGCACTTAATGTTTAATAATTTTAGTAGAGTTAAGAATTGTGATTGATCTAAGTTATGGTGAATGTTTTAAAGTTTAAATTTGCTACAACTGATTCACCCCCCCTCTCAATTGTCTTGTTCAACAATTGGTATCAGTGATTGATTCCCTAGAGAAGAGCTTAACAGATTAAGTTTTGGGATGACTAGCAGAATTACTCATGATTATCCGAGGTTCGATGAAACTAACTATATTATCTAGAAAATACTGATGGAAGAATATCTAGAGTACTATGGATATGATGTGGAGAAAGCTTACAAGAATCCTTACACTCCTCCTGCTAATGGTACAAGTACGACTGATGAGATCAAGGCACATGAAGCAAACAATAAGGTGAAGTACATTTTGAAGAATAGTCTTGTACATTCCAAGTTGATTAAAGTTCAAAATTTGAATACTGCTAAGGAAGTCTGGGATGCTCTAGAAAAGGCATATGAAGGTGATGAAAGGGTCAAAGAGGAAAAATTATAGAATTTGGAGACATAGTTTGAGCTCCGGCACATGTCTAAAGATGAGAATGGTAAAGCTTATGTATAGAGATTGGATGAGGTAGTAGTTGGAATGCGAGGACTTGGTGCTACAATAGATGAATCCTGAATTGTAAAGAAGATTCTTAGAACTCTCCTTGATGCTTACACCAAAAATGTATGTGCTATTGAAGAACACATAGATTACAATACTTACACTAAAGATCAGCTGTTGGGAACTCTGTCATCTTATGAGATGAGAAATCCAAATATGAGAAATGGATCCAAATCAAAGAATGATTTTAAGGCTAGAAAAGCTGAAAATATGAATGAAGAAAATATTGATGAAGTAGAAGCTAACTTTGTGAGAAAGATGAAGAAAGGATATGGAAAGTATGAAGGTAAGTTACCCTTTAAATGCTTTAGTTGTGAAGATATAGGTAATTATGCTACAAGGTGTCCAGAAAGAGCTAAGAGGAATAAACAAAGATATGAGAAAGAAAAGAAAGGTAAGTAGATAAATAGAGCATATTATTTGAATGAGGATGCTAGTATATCTGATGATGAATCTAATTATGGAGATCCTAATGATAATGAATGCTTGATCTTGGCTATAAAAGATGAACCTACTTCTGCTAATTCTAAAAAATAGGTGAAGGAAAGCCCTCCAGAGAAGCAGAAAAATGAAAGTACTATAATCTCTTCCCCACATGCTAAACATTAAAAGAACTATTGGGTTGTTGATAGTGGTTGTTCACATCACACGACTGGTGATAAGATTAAGTTTGTTAAACTTTGAAAATATGATGGAGGCTTAGTTATGTTTGGAGATGATACTAGTGCTAAGATTTGTGGGATAGGCTCAGTAAGTTTTGATGCGAAGAATAATACCGATGATGTGCAATAAAGGATATAATCTTGTTTTTGAGGATGAAAGATGTGAGATTAGGAAAGGATCTAGAATAGTAATTATTGTAGGAAAGAAATATGAAGGAAATATCTGTCAAATTATTGGTGATGATGGACGATGCTTTATGACTCAGACTAATGATAGTTGGTTATGGCATCAGAGAATGTGTCATAGGAATTTTGATAACTTGGAAAGGATTAGTGCAGTCTAGGCCATGAGAGATTTACCAAGGATTAAAAATCCTATTAATGCTATTTGCAGGAATTGTTAGTTTGGAAAGCAAGCAAAGAATAATTACAGATCAAAGGAATAATCTACTATTGGACTATTGGATTTAATTCATATAGATCTCTGTGGTCCTACAAGAGTGAGAATTATACAAGGTGAAAGGTACTTTATTCTTTTGATTGATGATTATTCTAGATATGCATGGGTTAAATTTCTTAGAGAGAAATCAGATGCATTAGATAGATTCAAGACATTCAAAGCTATGGTTGAAAATGGAGTAAATTTGAGGATAAAATGCTTAAGGTCTGAAAAAGGTGGTCAATTCACTTCCCTAAGTTCAATATGTTTTGTGAAGTGCATGGAATAAAAATACATTTATCTACTTTGAGAAATCCTTAGTAGAATGGAGTTGTTGAAAGGAAGAACGCAACAATTCAAGAGGTTGCTAGATCAATGATTACTGAGGTAGGTTTACCAAAAGTTTACTAGAGAGAAGCTATTCACACATCTTTTTATGTATTCAATCAAGTTCATGCAAAAAAAAATAGTACAAAGACTCCCTATGAGCTATGGTGTGGAAGAATTCCTACTGTTAAGCATTTCAATGTATTTGGAAGCAAATGTTATATTACAAGGGATGAAGAAAATTTAGGAAAGTTTGATGCAAGAAGTGATGAAGGAATTTTTCTTGGATATTATAATAGAAGCAAGGCTTATAGATGTTTCAAAAAAATACTAAGGAAGATTATAGAAAGCACAAATGTCAAGGTTGATGAAGCAATGAAGAATTCAATTGATGTTGATGGATATGTATCTGATGAACCTGATTGTGTAAGAATTGAAGAAATTGTGGTTGAACAAGAAAATAATGAACAAGAGAAGAAAAAAAACAAAGAGAAGAAGATGAAGCTCTGGTGGTGTCCTCTAAGACACCTAGATATGTGTGAAAGAATCATTCAAAAAATCAGATCATTGGAGTCAAGAAAAAAAGTGTATTGACAAGAAGCAGAGTTGCTGCTAATGAAGTAAATCCATGTTTACTTTCTGAGATTGAACCGAAGACTATAAGTGAGGCATATAAATATGAGCATTGGATGAAAGCTATGAAGGAAGAACTTATACAAATTGAGAAGAATCAAACTTGGGAATTGGTCCCAAGACCGATAGACAAAAATATTATTGGATCAAAGTGGGTATTCAAAAATAAGTTGAATGAGAATGGAGAAGTGGTCAGAAACAAAGCAAGGCTTGTGTGTAAGGGTTACTCACAAGTAGAAGGCATATATTTTCAAGATACTTTTGCTCCGGTGGCAAGAATGGAAGCTATCAGAATGTTCTTAATGTTTTTTTCCCACAGAGATTTCAAATTCTATTAGATGGATGCCAAGTTTGTATTTTTGAATGGTGAGCTAGAAGAAGAGGTCTACATGGAACAACCATAAGGAATTTAGTTGATAGATCAATTCAATATGGGATGCATATTGAAGAAAGCTTTATATGGATTGAAGCAAACTCCTAGAGCTTGGTATGCAAGGTTAGACAAGTACTTGATTCAATAAGGTTTCAAAAAAGGTACAATAGATAGTAACCTTTACTTTAAAGTTGAAAATGACAAAATCTTGATTGTGGTTGTATATTTTGATGACATGATTTTTGGAGGAAATGAAACTATGTAAGATGTTTGCAAAAGATATGCAAAAGGAATTTGAGATGTCTATGTTTGGAGAGATGAATTTATTTCTTGGGCTGCAAATTAATCAAACAGAGAAAGGAATCTTTATTTCATTGTTTAAGTATGCGAGAGAGATGTTGAAGAAGTTTGGGATGGAAGTTTCCAAACTGGTATGCACTCCTATGGTGACTGGTTACAAATTAGGTAAAGATGGTGATTCACCTAAGGCTAATCAAAGCAAGTATAGATCTATGATTGGCGGGCTGTTGTATTTGACTGCTACTAGACCAGATATTATGCATGGTGTCTATCTTTTTGCTAGATTTCAAGAAGATCCTAAGGAAACACATGTTGCTGTTATTAAAATAATATTAAGATATTTGAATGGCACTCTGGATTATGGCTTATGGTATCCTAGGGATACTAAATTTACACTAAGTGCTTATACAGATGCAGATTGGGTTGGATGTGTAGATGATAGAAAAAGTACAAGGGGTGGCACATTCTTTCTTGGTTGCAGATTGGTGGCATGGTTGAGTAGAAAGAAAGATTTAGTTTCCTTATCTACTATTGAAGCTGAGTATATTGCTACTACATCTTGTTGTACACAAGTTCTATGGATGAAACATTGAAAGATCATAGTTGTGTATGATGATCCTATTTCTATATTTTGTGATAATACAAGTGCAATTAAAATTTTAAACAATCTAGTGTTGCACTCAAGGAAAAAGTATATATCTATCAGGTATCATTTCTTGAGAGAGAAGGTTGTGGAGAATGAAGTAAAGGTTGAGTATGTACCTACGAAGGATCAAACTGTTGATATATTTACGAAGGCTCTTCCTAAAGATACTTTTGAGTATCTTTGGGAGACGTTAGGGGTCATTTCCCCTGCTTTCTTCAACTAGATACATATGGAGATGCATCAATCTAGTGGGTCTATGGATCTATATTTCTTTTGGACTGATGTTTTGGTGGCTACCTCTCAAGGGGAGCACATAGTTTCATGTGTTGTCATTAAAAGAGTATTCTATTATTAATGTCAAAGGGGAAATCAATGTAAAACTTCTTTTTTCTTTTCCATTGATGTCAAAGAGGGAGATGAGAGAGATGTAAAAAAAATAGAGAGAATGAGAGATGAGAGATGCTAAAAAAGAGAGAGATTATCTACTAAGGGGGAGAAACAAAAAACAAAATCATGATAAGTGTGTTCAGAGCTAGTATGTATTTGATGGTTTTTCACATCATGTGTTACCATTAATCACAAAGGGGGAGATTATTCCAAGAATGAAGGTTTTCTCATTGATGTCAACTGGTTAATTGGTTATAAACTGGTTTTTGTTGTCATTGATGTCATGGATGCAGGTTATTGGATTAATATGTCGAGGATATTGAGAAAATTGTATTGAAGGAAGATTGCAGGTGTCCAATGGTTGCTCTAGGATTTTCTCTAGGATTTGCTTATATTTGTGTGTAGTTTAGATATGTTGATCATGGTTGTTGGAAGTTGCTATATCTATATTTTTGTTTTTTGATTCATTGTACAATGCAAGTTATGCTCACCAGTTGTGAATTGTGGTTTTCTATGTATTTGGCTGAGGTTCGGGTCTGGATTTCTCTTTGGTTAAGTCTTATGAATTGTAGTTGTAGAGTTAAGTAATGATCATGTTGAAGATAAATTCGATATCTGGAAGGATCATGCTTAATTGTTCTATGTGTTTTACACTAGTTTGGCCGACCTTGTTTTGAACACTACCTTCTAAATTGATGAAGTGTGTTGGGACCTATTTGGGTCCTCATCAACCATGTGTTTGGGTTTCCCTCATTCTAATTCCACCCTAATATGTTTTGGCACTGGCCTAGATTGAATTTAATGATGGGAGGTAGACTTTGGATATGTTTCAAAGTTGAAGATGGTATAAATACAAGATGAGTTAGTGGTGAGAGAAGAATAAAGAGATAAGTGAAAAGAAATAGAGTAGATAAATGTGAAGTAGATGCAAATTACTGGGTGTATGTGATATGAGTGTGGAAGATCAGTGTGAAGCCTAAAATCTATGTTTCCAGATGTAGTGTGATGAAGGGGGACTATATCATTCATGCATGTCTGCAAGTGGTTGAGTAAATTGTGGTGGATTTCTCTATTGCATTGAGATTGTCTTCTCTTTAAAAAATATCTCTTCTATCTTCTTTGCATCTCTGTGACAATGAGCCCTCCGGGTGGTTAACCCTATTGGATAGTGAGTCTTGATCCAGAGAGTGAGTCCTTGTTTTGGTAGTGAGCCTTTTTCTCAGGTAGTGAGCCTTTTGTAATCAGTTTTGATATTCTCTATAGTGTGAGCTAATCCTCACCATGGTTTTTCCCTCATTGGGTTTTCCACATAAATATAGTGTTACTATGTTTGTATGATGGTTTTCAATTTCTACACTTGCAATTAATGTTTGATCATTTTACCAGAGTTAATAATTGCTATTGATCTAAGTTTCAATGAATGTTTTAAAGTTTAAATTTTCTACAACTAATTCACCCCCCTCTCAATTTTCTTGTTCAATAAGAAGGTGGGAAAAATAACCTGACACTACCATTATCTCCTCGCTTCCATCATCATAATGTTTCCTTTAGTCTGCCAAATTTTGTCACTTTTATCCCATATCTTGGGAGGCCTCACACTATGATGTTTCATCATGTGGTGTATGTTTTTTGTATGTTTTAATGCATTTTTGTATGTTATGATGCCTCTGAAATTCGTTCTTCTAGGGAGAATAACCATGTTCAACTATAGAAGATGATCTCCCTACAAAACCACATGGCTTACACATGATAATTTATTTCCATTTTTAGGGATAAAACATGTCTGATTACATTCTCATGCCCGAGACATACGTTTTTTCAAGAATAATAGCTTGATTTTACTATATTTTATAGGGATATTAACTTCTTCCCATTAGATGAGGCTATTCTCCCTACAAAAACATATGTTCGATGCATCATAATTGTCATAATGTTTTAAAATGTTGCCACTTTCAACATTCACAGTTTGGAGGTTGTTGGGGAGCACAAAAGGGAGTTGTAGGAAAAAGAACAAAAATGTCACCCCTATCGCCAACTCTCCCTACCAAAACACATTTGACAAGCATAGGAAGCTAGCTAGAAAGTATGTATACCTACCAGAAATATATGCAATTTTTCCATTCTTCCTAGGCACTTTAAACAATTGAACAAATATTCATTGCAAAAAGTAGTATTCATTGATGGGTTTCCAAGTGTTTTCCTTGCAAAAGGGGGTTTTCATTTGATATGAAAAGTTGATTATGTCCTTTTCTATGGAGGGTTTTGTAATTTTTCAATTTTAATTTTTAGTCTAAAACTATTACAAATGAGGAAAACTGTCCAAATTGAGCTCATGCATGGCTAACCAATTTGGTTGTTATGTGTTCAGCTTTGAATGTCCTCCCATAGATACGAGGTTTGAAAACACGATGTCATTTTTTAACTACATTTAATGACATGGACGAAGCTTCAGGGTAGACAATTAAACTTTCATAGCCTATGTGATATAAAAAAATTGCATGCTTTGAAACACACTACATTTTTCAACCTCCACATCATGACATACCCAAGCCCTTGTGGTTTTTAAGCCCTATTTATGTATGTGTGCAATACAAATAGTAAAAACAACAATTTATTGGCATTATTGGAAATAATGAATAAACTTGTTTACAATGGGGAACCTTGTCTAGTGCAGGTTGGGAAACACAATGTGTTTTGAAGCCTACATTTACTTATACCCAAGTTTGTCTTGAGATGTAGATATAAAAATGTGTAGATGGGGTTCTATTTTATCAAATAACACATTTATCATTAAAGGATGACTCTATTAACTGCCAATACATAGTGTACTTCATAGTATGTGATTCATACTGTAGGGAGAGCATGGAATAAGGTTCTATACAATTGACAACCATTGCATTTCTAAAGGTCCAGAATGGACAACAAGGAATACTCATATTTGCAAAGAGGCTTGTACATTGAAAAAAACATTGTGTTTACAAAAAAAATTCTTTGTGTTCATAGAACAACAATTCCATTACAAAATTTGGGAAGCCTAATGGCCATTTGTGTGTTATTATGGACTCGCCTTGGAAATTTGTATGGTATACTATACTACTTAGTAAAAAATAAAAATAACAATGTTCCTTAATCACAACCTTATGAAACCCAACTATATAAAGATGCTTCACGATTGAACAAAGGTACATGATTTAAATGGAGAAATACTCTTTAATGTAAAATGATAAATATTATGTTCTTTTAAAAATATATTTGATCAAATTACCAAGGATCCAAAGGTTCCTGTTCCATTTTTGGAGATAAATCATACCGATGTAGTGTTGGAGAAATCATCCTAAAATTAACACAAATCAATTATGAGCATGATAATTAAAAGGATGCAGTATCATTCTTCATTGGTGTTTTAATATTTTCCTGTGTAACACTCACACTTCAAGAAGGCAACATCCTTCACACAAAATTTTGGGATATAATAGGTTCACAATAGTGTAACATTTATTTTATTTAAATTAAATTGCAAATTGTTTCCATTCCCCACACTAAGCATCTCATCTATAAATAAATTAGAACTTCTAAATGCAAAAAAAAATTAGAAATTTAACTGTCCAGTACACTTGCAATTTAAGATATGACAGCTAGAGTCACCTGTATTTAGTGCAAAAGCTTCATGTCTCCTCAAGCATCCTTCTCAATCCACTTGCCCTTGTTTTATTCAATTTTGTTTCCTCGCCTATATCAACCACCTGGAATAAAAACAAGTATTAGTGATATATTAAATAGAAAATTAAAGACATTTAGTGCTACAAAGAATTCATTTTATTCAAAATTTCACCAATATTGGATTATATGTAGTGTTGACTACAACATGCCATCTTGTATATACAATAAACAAACATATTAAACTATACACTAGGAATTTAATTTACAATTTAACCTATCTCTAACACTAGTAATATGTTTTAGCAATTATATTTTCCATTTTCCTATTTTGCAAGAATTGTGAAGTATTGAAAGTTCATTTAGATATATGAAAAAATAATCTCTCCTAGCATACGAAAGAGGCCATAACTTGCATAATCAATAAGGGAACATAAGTCAAACAAGAAAGATACCATGTACCATTACCAAACTTCTATTTATATCATTACTTGTACATACAACTAAAAAAATATAAATTATTGCAAGACACATTGGTTGCAAATAATAATGTGCATTGGTTATGCAAGAATAAAGGTTAATAATTCAATGAAAACCTTGATAATCACCTTTATTAACCAAAAAATATTAGGTAATCTCCCAACAAAAAGCACCTCCCATAGGCATTTGACATACAAAAACCGCATAAAAGAATATATACATAACATGGTGGGATGGCATAGTGTGGGGCCCACCAAGATGAGAGATAAAAGTGACAAAATTGGAAGATATGAGGAAACATTGCAATGATAGAAGCAAGGAGATAACAACACTATCATATTGCATTTCCCGCATTGTGGGAGGGAGTTTCATGATAAAAATCACTAGCTCGATGGCTTACATGAGAAGCTATCCCTTTCTCTAGATTATGTGAACCCATGGGCATTGTAGGTTGATGTGAGTAAGACATATATTGTGAATTGTAATAAGTATTATTTTTCAAGAACATGTGTTTAAATATGATAATGTATAAAATAATTGCAAGTTGGAAAACAATTTGTGTTATGAGTTATTTCACTATACATGCTTGAACCTAAAGGGTGAAGTGCACAGGGAGGAGTTGCAAGTGGGGAATACACAAAACATACCAAATTGAGGTGAGGGGTGACTAAGCAATTGGGTTGTTACTTGTAAAGGGTTTTAGAATAGTATGTGGGTTGCAGGTTTTATAACACCCATTTTTTTCCAACCTGGAATTTTATAAAATAGTATGAATGTAATCAAAACCTTTTCTGATTTATGTAATAAAAACCCAATTGGTTTTCCACCCCTTAGTTCAATTTGATTAGACACCTAGTGTTTTCTAACATTGAATTATATATAGATAGTATGAACATAATGAAGAATTTTTTTTTAGTACATAGTAAGAATGTAATGAAGATCACCTTCAAAATTTATGCAAACCACACTGAATGGGATAGATAAAAGATAATATATTAAGTGAATAGATTCTCCCTACCATTGAGAAGTTGAGGAAGGTGTGTGTATAGTATGCACAATGGGAAAATGGCAACAAAAAACTTGAGTAGCAGGTAGTAGAAAGTACGTAATGGAAAAGGAATCTGCTCTAAAAACACTTGAAAAGAAGCAAACCAAAGTGAATGAGATAGATAATGTATTGACTGAAGAGATTGTTCCTGCTCTTCAGAAGTTGAAAAAGGAGCATGTGCAATACGTGAAATGGGAAAATGGCAATGTAGAACTAGAGGTAGTAGGTACTAGAATGCATGGAATGAAAAAGGAATCTTCTCCAAGAACACTTGAAAAGAAGTAAAGCAAAGTGAGAGATAAATAATGTAGTGACAAAAGATATCCTCCATGCCCTTGAGAATTTGAGGAAGGTGCATGTGTAGTATATGCAAAGGGAAAATGACAATGCACAAGTGGTGAAATTGAAGAGGTTTTATATTACACAAGAATTTATGCAGGAAAACAAAGTGAGAGATGCTGCTATGGGTGGATTTGAACAAGTAAATTCTATCATGAATAACTTATACAACACAACATATTTTTTGTTATGAATTGTAATAACTACTTTATCTATTAGTTCTAAAGATTCATAAGTGTCACTTTCTAGACTAATAACTTGTAATTTTCCTCCAACACATTGCACAAAAATTGTCTTATCTGTCAAAACCTTTTCTAGAAGTTCCCTAACTTATTATCCTTTTTAGAAAGAGTACATAGGAATTTGGATATTCTTTCTCTTGAAGCAAATTTTAAAATATTCCACTCAATTATTGCCATACCTTGGCTAACTCTATTTTCCTCATTATGATTGAATGAGATAAAATAGGAGTTAGAAAAAGTGTGGTGAATATTAATTGGAAATGCATTAAACACTGTGCTTCAAGAGAAAGATTATTCAAATTAATTTTGTACTCTCTAAAAAGGATAATAATGTTAGGGAAGTTATTGAAAAATAATTTGATGGACAAGAAAATTTTGGTGCAATGTGTCACAAAAAAATTACAAGTTATTAGTATGGGTAATGGGAAAATGGCAGCGCATAACTTGAGTAGTAGGTAGTAGAAAGTATGTAATGAAAAAGGAATCTGATTTAAAAGCACTTGAAAAGAAGCAAACCAAAGTGAATGAGATAGATAATGTATTGACTGAAGAGATTGTTCTTGCTCTTGATAACTTGATGAAGGAGCATTTTGTAGTACATGCAATGGGAAAATTCCAATGCAAAACCAGAGGTATCAGGTACTAGAATGCATGGAATGAAAAATAAATATTCTATGAAAACACTTGAAAAGAAGCAAAGAAGAGTGACTAAGATGGATAATGTATTGACTAAAGAGATCCTTCATGCTCTTGAGAAGTTGAGGAAGGTGCATGTGTAGTATATGTAATGGGAAAATTGCAATGCATAAGTGGACAAACTAAAGAGGTTTTGTATTGTACAAGAATTTGTCCAGGCAAAGAAAGTGAGAGATGATGCTATGGGTGGAGTTGAATAAGTAAATTAAAATATTCTTGAACATACTAATTCCATGAAAAACATAGAATTAGAAATGGATGAAAAGAAGGTAGAGACATGAAAGTCCTATGTGAATAGTAGGGATGTGTTAATAGGTAAGAGAAGTAGGGATGAGGAAAAATGCATGGATGGTAAACTTGTAGATACAAAAGCACTAGTTGGAAGTGTTGAAACTGAAGCAAAACAACACAAGACTACAATTAACCACTTAGAAGAGGAATTAAGAGATAATAAGAAGATTTTATCATCAAAAGAAAAGGAGATTGATTAATATTGTTGAGAGTTGTTGAGAGATTAGAAAATGAACACTTGCAAAAATTTGAAGGCATTCAAAAGTTGAAGTCTAATATCATGCACCTCGAGGCTCAATTACTAAATGTTCAACTTACCAATAATGATCCTATAAGGCATATTGAAAGATCAAAAGTGAAATGTGTTATTGCACAGCTTATAAAAGTCTAAATTACATGAATGGTAATTATTGAAGGTGCCTTTCATTACACTCCTATTGTGTGAATAACATGAGGTTTTAACTACATTAATATTGTCTCCCAAAATTGTATTCCTTTCCATTCTCACCTAAATTGGATGGTACTCATGTAGGGAGAATCTAATCTCTCGACAATATGCACCTATGCATATACATTATAACATAACACCCCATCATCCATGCCAATCTCCTAATAAAATGCACCGACAAAGAGACTTGATGGAAGAAGTTGATAACATGATTGTAATGAAAACCTTTAATTTTGTAGATAGTAAGAATCTAGTGAAGTTCATTCACCTTCACAATTTAAAGCAACTCTTACTTACACTAAAAGTTGTACTTCAATTTGCTCATTGTAGTGTAGAAAAAAGTATCCCTTTTTCACACTTAATATGGGAATAATTAATATTAAAATGAGCTTAATTATGCCTTGATTTAATTTTGCAATGTGCTTTACACATTCACATTAAGTTTAGGACCATTATTAATAAAATAGACATAATAGTTCATTATTTAGGGTGTTGTATAGTGTATCTTTACACTTTCACATTAATCTAGGGCCTTATTAATTAATTGAGCTTAATTTCCCCCATTAATTCAAATCCAAGCCTAATTAATTGCATATTCTGAGCGATAAAGCCAAAAATTCATAAATGATCATATTACACAAAACTTAATTTTACAAGGTGTTTGTCCTAGGCTAGTTACCTAGGACCCATTTGCCACCTGGTGAATGGGTCCTCACTAGGTCCTAGGACCCTAATTTTACATAACATTTAACATCCCCTGAAGTGTATCCTAGTTAAGTGTGCTAGGACCCATTCTCCCTATAGAGAATGGTTCCTCACTTAATCCTAGGACCCCCCTTGGAATACATTTTTGGTGGTATTTTATTGATTTCAAATTCAGGATCTGATGTCGACTTGTGTTATTTGAATTTTGGGAATTAATCTTAAGTTATGTATAAATATAAGGTCATTTCACTATGTTTTCACTTAGAATTTTATGAGCAATCAAGAGTACTTTCACAAGAGCATTCAAGAGAATTTCTAGGGCATTCAAGGGTAGCTTATTCAAGAATATTGCAACAATCAAGATCCATTTCATCATGTCAAAGGCATAGTGCATCATGCATGTTGTTGAGCTAATGTGATGATGTAGCATTGGTGATCAAGTTCAAGTGTTCAAAGCCATTATGTTATGTCAAGCTTATGATCAAGATCTTCACTCATTGAGGCCATTTCATGCTAAGTTTTAGATTTTCAATCCAAGGTTTCAACAAGGTTTTGGTAAGTTGTTACTATTGACGATCAAAGTTTGTGCCTCTCTAAAAACCTTATGGGAAATTCAACAAGTGGGGGACCAAATTGCTCCTCACTAAATACCTCTAGGATTTTAATAGAAAGTTGGCTCTTCTCTATATTCAGAGAAAAAGGTAGAAGGAAATGTAAATTTAAAACATAAAAATGGTGATGCGCCAAAGCTTTTACAACATTTAAAACCTAATTCCTTTCTATGAATGATATATTAGACATAGAATGCCACAACCCTTCATTGTTGGAGAGAGAATGAACAGAAAAGGCTAGATACAAGCACATTGCAATCTTTCAAATCTCTTCGTAGGTAGTGTACACGAAGGTCCGATCAAGCATAGAAGTTCCAATAGTAACAAAAAAAAATTCAGAAATTGCATAAACTCTTCCTCTTTTTACAACATAACATGAAAAAAAAGAAACCTTATAGAAAAATGGAGAAGTTCATAGACATAATCCAACTTCCTTAGTCTATTACAGTATCATATAAGCCTACAACATGGAAATCAACTACTAAAACTATTTGAATTTAAACTTAACACAATGTTTCATTCTAAACAAAATCATAAAGAAGGAACTTGATAAAGGCCATAACATGTATAGTCTAGAATATTTCTTCCAAACAGTTCATGTTTAAATATCAAATGAACTTTAAAAGAGAGGTTGAATTCCAATCCAACAATAGTTTGAGTTAAAACAATATAACATACTAGAGAAAAGCAATGTTTTGTCAACTTTTAAAAATGTTTCTATAACTAAGGAAAACTAAAAACTTCCTTCTTTCAAAAAAGAACTTCCAGGGAACTCCTTCCTTTAGTTGTCGCCTCCCATTTATAGCTGAAAAGAGAGAAATTTTGCCACCACCCATAAGTAATTACAAACAAATGTTGGCATTTGATAGCTCACAATATGATTGTAGATCTTTAATTAGGTCATGGGAATTTTTTCTCATTAATTCCCAACTACTACATTAATTCCCCATAGATATTTAGCAAAGATTGTTATCTTAAAACAATCAGATCCTAGAAAATAGCCTGTAAAATTTCTAGTTGACCAATCATGTAGCTTGAAGTTTCCATCCTAAAAACCAAAAGGCCCAGCATGTTTCGACAAACTCCAAAAGAGATCGCTTCATAAAATCGTAGACTTCTAGTAGCGAAGAGATGAAATGTTGATCGGGTGAGGATTCTCATATTTGTGAAAATCATCCTTGAGAAAATCTTCATCGAGCTAATGTGTCCCAGCTCTCTCTCAAAAGGAAGGTGATAAATGAAAACCGTGCAGCCACCATGTGGCACATTGCACACCTTTCCAAACAAATTTTTCTTTGAGCATAGACACATCTGAAGTAAAAAACATAAAAAATCCAAAAATAAAAAAAATTATTAAAGAAAAAAGCTTCATAGTTTTGGTGACTCACAAGGGGCCTTCTTTTGTGGAGGCACAAACCTAGACTTTTGGAAATTCTTGGAGTTTGAGGAAAGTGGAGTGCTATGCCTCCCAATCCACATCAGTCAATCAGACAAGATTACAAATGACCTTATAAGCTTGATCTAGCTCAAAGACTTCTTTGAAGGAAAAAAGTCCCCATCTTGTTGAAACAACCCCAAGGTGATAATAGAGATGACAAAGGGGGAAGATCTCGTGCTCAACATCATCAATGGTGGGAATCATGCTCGAACCTGGGAGTTTTGAAGAAGTCTAGACCTTATGTCTAATTGTGTTTGTGATTTGCTCAACTGATAGCACATCTCCATTTGGTGAAAGAAAGGGAGGCAACCCAAAGCTATGTAGGACACTAAAATCCTTCTTAATTTCATCGACCCTCTTGTTCAAATCTACCTGGAATTCCTTTCTTCTTTATACGACCTTGTGGCAATTGAAATTTTTTTTTCTTTACTAGATGTAGCCCTTCGATCTAGAATTCCTACACCTCTTAGGGCCTCATCAGTGGCCACACACAACCTAGAAATCAGGTTTTTTGATTCCACTTCTCAAGGAGTATACACATACAAAATATGGTTGGCTAGTGAGCCAACCTTTCCATTTAATTCCCTATCATCACTCAAAAAATTTAGGGCTAGTTTGAGGATAGCGACCATAACTATGATTCATTCCCAATGCGTGGATATCATCTTCTTCAATACCAGGAGGATCCCCAATCCTTGTGCAGCAGTTAAATCCTGATGGAATTGAGCCTCTTTCACTCTTGCATTATGCTAAATTTGATTCTTCTCTGGGAGAGCATTCACCATCTTAGAGCTCAATCTTTTGATCTCTTGGTCATTGGCCTGTAGAGCAGATGCGATCACTTTCCTTTCTTGTATTGACTTCTCTACTTCTACCTAGGCCTTTTGTAGATTGTCAGAAGCTTAAGATTAGATTCCATCTCGCTCTCTCTTTATGTTTTCCTAAGTACATTGGTACTTTGTGTTTGTCTGGTGCTCAACAGCAAGCTCATTCTCAACTTTTCAACTTTAGTATATAGCTGAACCTGTTCACTTTGGGCTTCCTCGAGCAACTTAGCTACTTCTCCTTACTAAGTTTGTAATTGTCTTATGCAAGATATCTCAACATCTCTAGCCTTGACCTTGTTCTACATCTTGCTCACTATTTCCCTTACATTTATCAACTCTACCTCATGCTTCTCCAAATTTCTTTCCAACCTTTCATAACTTCCATATACCACCTTCTGGGTGGCCTTAGCTAGGACCACTTTATAAAATCAGTTGCTCCAACATTCGTCCAGCTACTATATCAATAAAATCATAATATTTCTAACTCTTCTCCCTTTTGAGCATAAAATCTAGGCCCATCTAGAAGGGATGAATGTCCTCATCATCATCAAGGCCATAAATCTAGGCCAACATTGAGAAGATAGTCTCTGTGTCTTTCTTGAACTTCCTATGTGCAAGATGGCAAGAAAAGTGATCTCTCTCTGGTCTTTCCTTTGTTTCTTCCTCATAAAAGTTTCCTTTCTTGGTTCTTTCCTCCCAAAAATTTTACATCATCTCTTCATCAAAATGTTTGGCACCTCAAGTCATAGGGATACACAACATATCCCATATGGCTATGAAAAAAATTGTAACTTTGATCTTGTTGCCCACAATGGCTCCTATTTCCTTGTTGAATCTTTTGGTACATTCATCCACTAGCTCTAGGCATGGGTGTACAACAGGAAACATAAACTATGGCAGGCCACAATTCCAGAGCCAAGACATAAAACCTTTAGATGACCAATGATCTATCATTCTTTGGAGTGGTCCCTCCCTAAGGTTTTTCGGGTTAGCTACCAATTTTGGGTCAAAATGTTGTCAACAAAATTTTGCACCGCCTCGCTCCCAAAACATCTATATGGTTGTACTTTTTTACAATATTCGAATGGTCGCTCCTTTGGTGCCAGGGCGTTAGTAAATGAATTCCTCCCAAATATATTGGCATAACCTAGCCTTTTCAATGAGGTTCCAACCTTCCTACTAGATGTTGATGGCTTTTCCATGGTTGCGTTGAGAAGTTGCAAAGAGTTTCTTCAATGACACAACCACTTTCCTTTCACTACTTAGAAAAATATGCTTTTGGGTGCAGTTAATTCCCTTGCACATACATACAGTGAAGGCTACATTGTTACCACTAGTCCATTAAATTTTTCCACTGAGGCAATACATGTGGATTTGAGATCCCTATCCCTTAGGAATGTTGAAAATTCCATGAGAATGGTATTAGTATATTCTCCCCGTCACCTCTTTCACAAATAAACTCATTGCATTGGAAAGTATGCTTTTAGCTATGAGAAACGTGCTTAAGTAGTGCAAGGTACTTTTGAAATGATGTGCCTATTTAATTTATTAGAACTTAATGCGTTAATCCATTTCTTTTCACATAAGTAAGTTGGCTAGTGTTGATGATGGAAAAGGACACATGTCGACAATTGGCATATGAGAGCATTTACTCCCAACACCTAAATTTATGTCTCAAGACCTTCTGTCATATTTTCCATATGATTCGTCTACTACCCTCCTATTGCTTTGATACTTTCTCCATTATCATCTGGCCAAAAATGGACTTCTCGTCAGTTGAGTTTCTTGGCACATCCTTTCTATATATAGCTATGCCACCTTATTACAATATTCATTTGAAAGATAACTTTTAAGTTTAGCAAGCTTTTCTCACTATCTCCCATTCCACTACATTTTTCTGCTACTTTATCATAATGTCAGCCGGCCTTGGAACTCCTATGTGGCTTATACCACAAAAGCCACAATACGCCTTCATGGATGAGATCACCTCTGACAAAATTAAGCCCCTAGTGAAGAAATGTGACTACCTTCATTTCATTGCATTCAGGTGGGTAGTCGACTAGGACTTAATTGAAGATGAGAACTAGTTAAGAAGCAACTACAATGTGTTTCTTGCTTTGTCACCTCCCTCCTTGACATGAATATTGATAAGCCCATGATAATTGAATTGTGCCACCAGATGTTTGACTCTATACTACTAGAAGGCCTCAGTAAAATCGTGCAAGTGGCTACGCATGGCATCAACATTTTGAGCACCATGGATATCCACAAGCATGTCGACTATGGCATAGACATAGCCTGGTTTCCCCTACTTACTGACTTCCACACAATGGACCTCAAGAGGCACCGTTCGTCATCTCATCCAACAACCACCTTCCTACTGTGGGAGTATGGTGTGGAACATAGCCAAGGGCTCGACTACAGGAAACACTTCAAGTTTCTGGCATATCAATGTGGCGAATAGGCTTGCGGTCTATGTCATATATGACCTGCATGTGCTATGTGTTCAACCCCCTTTTACATCTTGAAAAAGAAGAATAAGAAGAAGAGGAAGAAGAATTGATGATGAACTGCTTCAACTGCTTAATCAATGGCAGGAGGCTTATCTTTACTATTTTTACATGTTGCCTCCTTTTTGTGTCTTTCTTCTTTCTAATTCTTTTTGGGTTTTCTTGAGAGTTCTTCACATTCAAATATGAGATTTGGGCGTGTATTGCATTGTAATTTTTTTTCATGAATATAATATAATACAATAATTTTCTAACTTTATGTTCTCTCATGTCTTATTCTCAAAACTGAAACGTATTTACAATATTTTTTACATATGGTACATAACTGTTAATTTTTTTAAAGAACTACAAATTTTAATGGAGTAATTTTAGATAAATTCCATTCACTAGTATATCCAAAGCATTACCTTCCATATCTTCAAGTTATTACACATTCTTTTCCTTGCACATGTTGATTTGGAAGGGTCCCTTCCATAGCATTTCAAATTTTGTATGTTGTACTAATTTCGCAGTGTGCTCATCATACTTTAGTACCAGGCTCCCTTCCCTAAAATCTAGGTTAGAATTCTTTTTATCGAACCATAATTTTATTATCTATTTGTGGCCAATCATGGCGCCGTGAGATTTTTCTCTATCTTCCTCAAGTTTGAGGAGTTCCGCCAATTGTACTTCCATTATGTCGCTTTCTTCAATCTCCAAAGCTTTTAGTAGTTGCAAGGTAGGGATTTCTATGGAAATAGGTAAAACTACCTCTTTTCCATATACTAGTTCATAAGGAGAGGTCTTCAAGATTTCCTTGGATATAATCCAGTCCACCCACAAAGTGGCTCGCAGGTGCTTGTGACAATCCCTTTATCACTCTAACCCATTGCACTTGATTAACCTAATAAGGTTTTTGTTGGTAGACTTTGCTAACCCATTTCCTTGTGGGTAGTAATTTGATGAATTTTTAAGGTAAACCCCATGTTTGATAGAAAAATACAACATCCCCAAACCTACAAAAGCCTGATCATTGTCGGATATGATGGTTTTTGGAAAACCAAATCTGGTTACTAGATCTTCGAGGAAATTGGTGATCTCACCCTCTATAGCATTTTTTAGGGCAACGACCTCTATCCACCTTGTGAAGTAGTTGATCACCGTAAGGATCCACTCATGACTAGTGATGGAAATTGGATTTATCATTTCAACAAAATCAAAACCCCATTGAGCAAAGGGTTCCTTAGTTACAATTAGGCTCAAAGGCAAGGAAAAATTCTTTCTTTTTCCAACAAAATATTGGCACTGAGTACATTTTTGCACTAGCTGGTGTGCTTCATAAAACATAGAGGGTTAGTAATACCCTGCTCTCATTATCTTTAGGGTGGTAGTATTGGTGGAGAAATGTCCACCCTCAGGACTGCTATGAAATTAATTAAGGATTCTTTCCGCCTATGGCTTTTCTAAACATCGGAGAAAGACACCATCATAATTCCTCTTAAATAAGATACCTTCAATCAATACATACCTGGTGCCTTGCAATCAGTAGTATCTTCTTTTGTGAGATAGAAGGTTGATTGGATACTCCCCCTTTTGCATGTACTATGTTCGATCCACCACCTAGGACTCATCGGATTTGAACTGGTTTGTGTAAACTTAATCAATCTCCTTTCCAACTATGGGTTTGATTCATGCACAAGATATTCGCATAGAGCTCTTCCTTGAACCAACTTAGTTGGTCCAATGTCCACATCATACTCTAGGATCTTAGTGATCCAATTGACCCTCTTCTCAATTATCTCACCTTTGGTGATATACTCCCGCACACTAGGATGAGTGACGAGAATAGTGATTCTATTGGCCGACACCAAGTGTCGGAACTTATTTAGACTCTTAACAATGGAAAAATCTTGTTTTTCAACAAAATTGTACCTGGCTTCATATCCCTTAAGATTTCTTGAGTGAAACATGATAAGATGCTCTTCATTATTTCCTTCATCCTTTTGATTGAGTATCCAAGCTATTGCTGGCCGTTGTATACATAGAGTAGAAAATATTTGGAAAAGTCTAGGTTAGCCAACACTGGAGTAGTGGAGATAGATATCTTTATTTGCTCAAAAGCTAATTTGCCTTTCGGGGTCCATTTGAATATGATATTCTTTTTGAGTGTCAACCTGATGGGTCTTGCGATGCCTGCAAAGTCTAAAATGATCTTGCTGACAAAATTGATCTTTCCCAGAAAAGACTGCAACCCTTTTTGATTTATTGGTAGGGGTAACTCCATTATAGATCTTACTCTTTTGGGATCTATTGCTATTCCTTCTTTTGATACCACAAAATCTAGTAGCTTGCCTTGGGGCACTCTGAAAAACACATTTTTTGGGATTTAAGGAAATCCCAAACTGTTGAAATTTCTAGAAAACCTGTTCCAGATGATCAAAGTAATAATCCTTAGACTTTGAAAATACCATTAGGTCATCTAGATATATGAGAATAATCAGATTAATTAACCCTCTAAAAGCAATATCCATTGCTCGCTAAAAAATCGCACTAGCATTTGAAAGTCCAAACAACATTTTTGAGTATGCAAATATTCCCCACTTGGTGGTAAACGTTGTTTTATGTTGGTCACTTTCCCTTACATATACTTGGTTATAACCTGAGAAACCATTGAGCAATGAAAATATTTATGATCGAACCATAGTCTGGAAGATCTTCTCCATTGACGATAAAGGGTAGTGGTCTTTTAACGAGGCTTTATTCAAATCTCTGAAATCAACACAAAGCCTGATATTGCCATTCTTTTTTTGAGCTGGTACCAGATTAGATACCTAGGTAGAATGTTTAATCAAATATATGATCCTTGATTCGATCAACTTGGTGAGCTCTTGTGCCATCAATGCCTCGACCTTTGGATTGATTGGAATTTGTTTTTATCTTATTAACTTTGACCATTCAGCCAAGTCAATAGTATGATAAATTATGCTTGGATCATACCCTCTAAGATCATTATAGGTCCATACTACAACCCCATTATAACTAAAACATAGATCTTTTAGTCTTTCCTTGTCCTTCTGACTTTTAACTTTCTGCTGCTTCTGACATCGAGCTCCTCATAATCCCTTACATCCATAGTCAACCTCTATTTTCCATTCCTTGCATCCTCGCAGTCAAAAATATTTTCAAGGGAGATCAAGCCTTGATGAAGCTTATTGCCTTTTAACTTGATAACCTGCTCTTCGGGAGATTACACTCCTGGTTATGGATAGTCGAAAGCTTTTCCTAATTTCTGAAGAAAAGCAGCGATCTGAATATAATCCTCAAATACTTACCAGTTTTGATCATTTTTGGGAATCGCTTGTTGGACAATGATTTGTACTCCATATTGCTTTGTTGTTGAATTAGGGGCTGACTCAAATTGTGAACCGATTGAAGCCATCCAATTAGTGACAATGTTCTAAGATCGAGGAATCACTTGTATGTTGAAAGCTTCAAAACTATCAATTAGATCCCATATCTGATGCCTATATGACTTCATTCTTATATTCTTTGCAGCCACTTGCCCACGAACCTGGCTCACAACTAATTTTGAATCTTTGAATGCTTGCATTCTGTTTACGCCCATCCATTGAGTAAGAAAAAAACCATGAACCAAGGCTTCATATTCAGCATCATTTTTCAAGCATGAGAACTGAAAATAGAAAGCCTTGAGGGTCTTTGATCCTATCGGGGACACTAATCGGACACCCACTCCAAAACCTGCCTTGCATTTGGTGCCATCGAAATATAAGGTCCATAGACGATTATCACCTGGCTCATCATATTCCTCTCGGTCCTTTATTAATTTTGGAAAGACTTGATCATCCTCAAATATCACATAAGTGCCTAGTCTCATCGTATGAAATTTTCCGAATAGGTCAAAATCTATGAATTGGTTGAGGAGGACCTCTTATTCGGGAGTCTAATCACTCACGTCTTCATCTTCTAGCATCTCTACACAGTATCTCCTCCTTTGTGAGAAAGAGGTATGTGCAGCTTCAAAAGATAGAATTGCATTGTTTGCTATGTATTCTAGATGCAAATATTCAAACAAGAATTTCATCTTTTCCCCATGCTTGGTCCTCAATATCAGTTGAGCCCAATTGAGCACTAAATATTCATGAAACTTTGTAGTGAAATCTCTTGAAAGGAACATTCCAAAGACCAAGGGAATGTTTATCACCACTATTTCTTATGTCACTATTTGGCTTGGACATGAGAAGAGGGTTAAAGAAATATCTTTAATGCATCCAACGATAAGAACCTTCTTCCCATCTAATTACATTATTCCATTCTCAAGGGGTTCATACTTAAGTTTTAGGGCATCAGCCACTTGCTTTGGTATGACCATTGTACTAGCTCCCGAATCAATCATATTATTATAAAAAAGTTTATCTCCCATAATAAATGTTTAAAAAAAAGTGTAGGCCTTGGATTTCTTACCTCTTTCTATTTTTCATTGTCTACGTCATTCACATAAGTTGTAGGTTTCAAAGCTTGAGGGTCTGACATGGGTCCTTTGTCTCTATTTTGATCGCATGATGAAGTTGCATCCGTCTATAGTATTTGCTCCTCTTTCTTTAATGCTTCTTGAAGCAATGCATTTTGTTTGGGAATGGATATGGCATCCCATAGAGATACATTAGCTAGGGCCTTCTTTAGTTGTTCAAGCACATTGAGCATTCTGACGATCGAAACCTTGGGCTTAAATGGTGGTATCTCTCTCATTTTCAGAGGAAAGCGGTCTTTCATGAATGGACCCAACATCTTATCCATATCCTTTGCTGGCAATGGTGGAGCTTGCAGTTGATGAGTAGGTTGGCAAGTGGCCTGCAGAGACTATTTTTCTTGCAGTGGCATTTGACATGGCTAAGTACGTGATAGAGATTGTTGTACGTATTCTCTTGTGAGCCTTCTTTTGGACCTTTTTTCATAGAATGATTGAACTTATGGGGCACTAGTCATTAGAGCTTCATTTGTGAACACTACATCCTCTTCTTCCATCCACAAAAATAGTGCTTGGTCAAATGCAATATCCAATTCTTTCTCTAAAGAAACTCCTTGTATCTGCACTCTAAAGTGGACATTTTCCATTTCAAGCGACTCATATTCTTCCACATTCGGGATCGAGCCCTTGTTTCTTTGTTTTGTTATCTTCTATTGCATATTTCTCTTTGTACAATTTTGGGGCATGTGACTATCACTCTATGGGAAGCACCATGCATTCTCATCTTCCATTAGATTTTTCTAACTTGGGATTAACTCTTTACTCTGGCTATCCTTGACTATTTGTAGTGGCATAGTGACCGGAACTATCTAGTTTGTGAATGCCTTTTGTTGACCTCCTCCTCTTGAGGGTCCTTGGTACGTGTTCTGCTAATAGGATGGACTTCCCCCTTGATAGGTTTGAGTGGCTTACTTCAGAGGCACCACTTGCTATCGTTTGATGAGAACTAACTCGTTAGCAAAAGACTGCATGAGACTCTTCATGTTTTTGATGTCTGCTATTATAGAGGGAGTGCTTGACGTGCTCAGTTGTGTGGTGAGGTACACACACATGGACTACGGTGTAGGTAATGTCATCAGTTATGTAGTACACGTGCTAGGAGTAGCTTCTTCTCAAGGACCATTGAATATTTTTGTAAATACAAGCATTGGAGATCATGGTGGAAGTTTCCCAACGTCGATCAAACTATTCTCCACATGTACAACCAACTCATATGCGTCAGGTAAGATATCTCCTCCCATAAAGGTTATCATCACCATGATGTTTGAATTGAAAGCCTTCAAATAGAACATAAATGCCATCGTAGCTAGGGGTTGGGTAGTCATAGGGATTATTTTCCAAGTTTTATGTAACTTGGTGTTGAAGTCACTCATGGCCTCCTGTAGGGCTCTTTTGATTGTGATTAGTTGGTGTAGCAACAAAGAGTGATCTCCTTTTTCTAAGAAGAATTCAAACAACCTCTCTCTAAGCTAATCCCAGGAGCAAATAGAATCAGAGGCCAAAGATCGATACCAATCTTAAACCTTTGCTTTGAAAGTGGTGGCCAACAACCTAAGAGTGATATTTTCCTCTACAATGTTATGTACTATGCATACCTCCACTATATCTTGAAGTTGTTTGGAGGGGTTTTGAAGTCATCTCCAAAAAATTCGAAAATAGAATTGAGAGTGTTAGTAGGTATGGCAGGCCACATGTCTCAAGGTGTAGGTGGTTGTAGTGGAATACCACTATCCTAGGTTATGAAATTTCTAGGGGCAGGGGCAACTATGTGAGCCATGGAGAAAAGATTCCTATGTATCGAGTATACTAGTATTCTGATTTGAAAATTTTGGCCTCCAGGTGGAATAGATAAGGCTCTATATATTGGGTTTTTTCTTCTTGCTCTATTACTCCCTATCGGTAATACAAAACCTATAAGTCTTCTTCTCCTAGATACCAAGGTGGGTAACTAGGAGTATTTGAAATAACCTCTTGAAGATGCTCTTGTTTGGATTTTGGGCATGAAATTTCTAGCTTCTTTCCTTGGTTTAATTTAAGAAATATTTATGACTTCTAATTAGACATTTAGAAAACTTTGGGTCCCACCAAGTGTGCCAGAAAAAAAACTATTGATCATCAAAACTTGTGCCTCTCTGGCAGCCTTATGAGAAATTCAGCAAGTGGGGGACCAAATTGCACCTCACTAAATACTCCAGAATTTTTATAGAAAGTCAACCCTTCTCTATGTTTAGAGAAAAAGGTAGAAGGAAATGTAAATATAAAACATAGAAATGGTGATGTGTGAAAGCTTTTACAATATTTTAAACCTAATTCCTTTCTATGAATGATATATTAGACATAGAATGCCACAAACCTTCATTGTTGGAGAGAACAAACAACAAAGGCTAGATACAAGCACAGTGCAACCTTTCAAATCTCCCCACAAGAAGTGTACATTAAGGTTTGATCAAGCATAGAAGATCCAACAATAATAGAAAAACATTCAGAAATTGCATAAACTCTTCCTCTTTTTACAACATAACATGAAAAACATTAAGCCTTACATAAAAATAGAGAAGTTCACAGACATAATCCAACTTCCTCGGTCTATTACCATATCATATAACCCTACAACATGGAAATCAACTACTCAAACTATTTGAATTTGAACTTAACACAATGTTTCATTCTGAATGAAAGCATAAAGAAGGAACTTGATAAAGGCCATAACATGCACAGTTTCAAATATTTCTTCCAAACAACTTTCATGTTTAAATATCAAATAAACTTTAAAACAGAGGTCGGATGCCAATCTGACAATATTTTAAGTTAAAAAAATATAACATGCCATAGAAAAGTAGTGTTCTACCAAATTTTAAAAATGTTTCTATAACTAAGGAAATCTAAAAACTTCTTTCTTTCAAAAAAGAACTTCTAGGGAACTCCTTCCTTTAGTCACCGCCTCCCATTTATAGCTAAAAAGAGAGAAACACTGCCACCACAAAGAAGTAATTACTGCCAGATGTTGGCATTTAATAGCTCATGATCTTATTGTAGATCCTTAATTAGGTCACAACAATCTTTTCTCATTAATTCCCATTTTTTGCATTAATTCCCTATAGATATTTAGCAAAGATCGTTATCTAAAAAATAATTAGATCCTAGAAAATAGCCTGGAAAAAGTCTAGTTTACCAATCACATAGCTCGACGACACTGACTCAAAGTTTCCATTTTTAAAACCAAAAGACCCAACATGCTCTGAAAAAATCCAAAAGAGATCACTTCATAAAAGAACAGACTGGCTGCAGCAAAGATATGACATGTTGAGCGGGCATGGATTCTCATATTTGTGAAAATTGTCCTTGAGAAAATCTCCACTGAGCTGAAATGTGTCTCGGTTCTCTCCTAAAAGAAAGGTGATAAATGAAATCCCCACGGCCACCACATGGTGCATTGTGGACCTTTCCAAACAACTTTTTCTTTGAGCATGGACACATCTAAATTCAAAAACATAAAAAAGTTGAAAATAAAAAATGATTAAGGAAAAAACACTTCATAGTTACATTACATGTTGTTCTTTCATGATTATGCATTGTTTCATTTCAAGGTTTAATTACCAAAACGGGGTTTGACCAAGGCAAACCACTATTCCCTAACAAAACAACATTTTTCTTCTCCTTTGATGTGTGATTGCAAGTTTTAGGTTGGAGTTAAATTAGAGAGAAAAAGTTGTCAAAGTTCCAAAGTTGTCAAAGTTGTCACCTTTTTTGCAAGATCACAGAAACTGTGCTACAAAATTTGTTTCCGGGTATTTGATAGTCTCCAACTAGGATTTGGGAGCATAGATATTGAAGAACAAAACCTAGAAACCATTTTTCCAGAACCCTCACTAGGACCCATTCACCACTGGGCGAATGAGTCCTCACTAAGGCCCGAAAAAACACTTTTTGCAATAGGTACACAACATTCGACCCTCTTAAAACCTATGTTTTGATTGCTATATTGGTTAGGTTTGAGTTTTTATTCTCATTTACACATTATAACCCTCATAATTAAGTGAAACAAATAGAAAAAATAGGTGCACCATTTTGTTAATCCATTTTGGTGAACCTCTTTTTCTTTGTTTCATTCTGGTGAACCCAATTCTTTTGAACATTGTATTTTTTTGATTTTAGGAGTCTTTTTCATTCTAGATTTATATCTTGCATTCATTGGCATTCATTTGCATTGAATTAGATCTCATTTGGGGTTTCCAGTTTGCATTCAAATTTGAATCTCATATAGGGTTTTAGGATTGCATTATTTTCATTCTTTAAATTTGAAAAAATACAAAAAAAATAGTCATCTTGCATATCATTTACATCATATAAACTTGCATTTGAAAATTGAGACAAAAATTGCATATCAAATTAGGTATTTTAGATCATCATTTTGTCACATTTCCAACTTGCATTTCACATTACATTTACATAAAATTAAAATTGAAACTCACTATAACAGACCTGAATCTAAAAACCACTAGAAAAAAACTTGAAAATTTGTAAAAATTAATTTCAAAACCCTAATCGAGAACCCATTTGCCATAGGGTGAATGAGTCCCTGATCAAGTCTTGATTTGCATTTCTATAAATTAAAATCTTTATTTTTGTGCTTTTTTTTGTTGCTTTCAAATTTTTGTTACAACTTCCTAATTTTTTGTTTCATCAATTTCATGAGATCTAGCTTAATTTGATACATCTAGTGCATTGTGTGATTTAAAAACTGCATTCACAAGGTTTCATTTTCAGATTTTCACATAGTGTAATAAAAAATTACCTTGCTTAGAATCTAAAAATTGCATTTGCACATTACATTCTAGGTCATTGCATTGCATTTTAAGCCTTTTTCCATTTTGGGTTTGCACACTAGGTTTGTGAAACTTGTACGAGATTTACAACTTGGTGTCCTATTAGCAATACTATTGTGAGACATAGTTCAAGACTCATTTCATCTCGTGATACATCATTCATCATGGATCTTGGGTTTTCTAACTCTCTTTCTAATAGTGTTGAGAATCAACCCCCTATGGATCATAGCACGCATACCTCATTTCCCATGACTTCACTCCCTACAACCAATGTACATGATGTTAACAACACCATCCTACCATGACTAGTTGTACTTAAGCTTTGGGGTATACCCAAAGCCAAGGTGGAACTTCAATTCCTCCTTCTACAGTGCCTGTTTTCATCCCTACATACACTAGTCTCAAGTTACCACAACCATTTAGCCTACTAGCACTATCAACACTTGATTAGGTATTTCCATATGGAATCTTTCTAGCTTTGTGCATTCAAATACAATACCTCCTCAACCATCCTCCCTCACAAATTTACAATTCACTTGCCCTCTACATACATACATGACTCCACCTTACAATAACAATGATTCCATCCTTAACACACTTATGCAAAACATGTCAGCCCTTGAACAACAAATCACAACCATAAATCAAAACAACAATGGTCAACCTTCAAAATACATCAAAACCAACCCGTTATCCCTAGGGATATTGAGAACACAAATTCCAAAAGGTATAGAAGTTCTTAGATTTGAGAAATATGGTGGGAAAAGAGATCCTATTAGCCATGTTTCCACTTATACAACCCTATGTAGTGAATTCATCTTTGAATATAAACTATTGGCTAAACTCTTCCCTAGATCCTGAAAGGATACTAATTTAGAGTGGTTTTCTTCCTTACCGAATAATTTAATTGGTTCATTCAATGAGCTTATTTATGTGTTTTACAACCACTTCCACATTCACATGGGTCCCAAGATGACCCTAGCATATTTAATCACATGCAAACAAAAGGATTATGATAAATTGACCGATTTCATAGTGAGGTACCAAACACTTTATTCTTAAATAAACATTAATATTCTTGATGTTGACCTTCAATGAATGTTTATTTCCAATTTACAAAGTAAAATCCAAACCAAACTTGAGATGTTGAGATTCCCATCCTTCACACAATTATGTATATCCCTTCGTGATTATCAGAATTCGACTTATAGTCGTGATGTGAAAAATCCTCCTAGCCATCTTGAAAAGTCAGAATCTGCAACTCAAAATAGTTACCAACCTTTCAATAAATAGAATAGGAGCTTTTTACAACTTAATTCCCCTCAACCAAATCAACAAGTTGATAACCACGTGGCTGCCATAAAGATGAAAAATTTATATGCCTTTGTGGATAGGAACAAAAAATTTACTCCTCTATCTGATAATTTTCACAATATCATGTTACAACTCATATAAAAGAATATGAGTGCTTTCATTACCTCATGTCAAAGCTCATGATCCTAATAAACCATTACTAGCAGGATATAGACCAAATTCTATTGCCATTACCATCGACGAAATGGGCATGATATAGAAAATTGTAAGCATCTTAAACATCTTGTGCAAGACCTCATTGGTTCTAATCATCTTTTAATTGGAGTGCATGATCAAGGTAATAAGTCTATAGCTTCTCCTAACCAAAATTTATAAATCTTTACAAATCCCATGCCAAAACATACCATTTCATTTGTCAAAGCTAGTGAAATGAAGAATGATGTAATGAATGTTGACACAGATGACAGAAATATAAAAGATGAAAATATGGATGAACAAGTTAAATTCATAGCATTTATTGAAGCTAAAACTCATAAGGGCTCAACTAAAATGCCTCTTGATATTTCTTTCTTACAAAAATACATACTTAAACATGCACCCAATGGTCCTCTTTAAATAGTTGGAAGATCAATGAAAACTCAAATAATGAGATATTAATTGGTCCTGTCTATGTAGAGAATGTGTTTATTGAAGAATTCCTATTTTTGGATGAACTCTATCAAGATACATATGAAAAACTAAAAGCATGGATCAAAATACATAATGATTTTGCTTGCCCTATGATAGGCTCAATAAATCTTCCTCTAAAATTTGGACCAAAAATATTAAGTGTCTCATTCTCCATAATCCCATTATCGGACCAATTTCGTGTGAAGTTAGGCTATACATGGCTTTGCTCCATGAATGTTGTCCCTTCGGGTGTGCATAATTTTTTTAAGTTTCCCTTTGGAAATGAAATATTTATTTTGCATCATTGTGGCTTTAATCATATGTCTTCCTGAGGGAACTTTTCATTTGATTTCTTTTGGCCTGAGCCTATTGAACCTATTAGATCTAGTGAGGAATACTTTTCAAAGAATATCAAAAGTTTAAGAAAAACATAGCTAAATTATCCCTTAGATACATTCCTTCACTCGTGATTGAGCCACCTATCCTTGATGAACCAATGAGTGAACAAAAATCCCTTTCAAATATCCAAGAGCAACCTATGACAAATCCTCCTACCATTTCCTATAAGATACTACAAGACAATAAAACAAGTTTACAAAGCTAAAGAGAAAGTGGTCAAACAACCTCCCATGGTTCCTTCCATTCCTCCCCTAAGGGAAGAAAATAAACCTATGGTTGATAAACCTGCTCCTACATCACTAAAAATTGACAAAAAATTGAAGAGAAATTGAAATGCTAGAGAGCACAAGTGTAGACGTTGTGGTATTGCTCGTATGCTACAAAATCAAGAAGAAAAGAGCAACATAGAAAATCAAAATCCAAAATTTTCTCCAACAAGACATGATGTCTCTTTGCCCTCTCCGCAACATAAACATGAACAAACTTCTATGGATATTGTCATTCAAACTCCTATTATGATTAATCTAGATGATGAAATTGATATTGCAAAGATCGACAGACAAGTGCATAATGAGTTCAATTCATTGTTGTCCTCTTCCATGAGCTAAATGAAAAAAATATCCTAAAAAGAGTGTTGAACTTGGTGCTTCTCCTAGTTCGACACTTTCTATTGTCCCTTTGGCTAGTGTTCTACCTTTCGTATATACCAATCAAGATTGGGATGTAGACGACCTACTATAGGTTGAATCACATGTACCTTACTAGTCTTTTACATTGTTTACTTTTTCATGTTTCTTTATGTGATTGCATGTGCATAATGTGATCCCCTGTATTGTTTTGTTTGATGTATATATATATATATCTCTCTCTCTCTCATTTTGTGCCTTCCTCTATATGTATCTACATTCTTCTATATGTTGTAAACATTTTCCTTTTTTCTTTGTCTTGTGTTTTCCATTCGGGGATGACGCAAGGCATCAAGACATTTAGGTCTCTTCCATGTTGACTTGAAAGGATTTTTCCTTTTTTTTCTCTCTTTGTGTCATTCTTCCAATTCTATGAGTATTTGGGGAATGATGACATTTCCAAGCTCTATGAAAACATTATTGTAAAGGAATACTAACCCTGAATCCATAGATCCCTTATGTATTTTTGGGGGAAATCCTTCCGTCCTTTTTTGTGATGTAGCTTTATTTTGGAAACATATGACTTGGCATACAGTTTTTCGAGGAAATCTCTCATGTCTTAGGAGTAAACATTGGTGAATTTAAAGAAATTTCTCATAGAAATGGTGTTAGAAACCACTTTAAAGTAGGGGCATACATCAATGATATCTTTTGACATTTTTTGCATGTTTCATGGTGCAATTTTATTTTTTCTTGTGATGTGTCCTTTTCTTGGTGGTGTCATTGGGTTGATGTCCTCCAAGGGAGCAATATTTCTTAGCATATGGATTTATCTTAGTGTCGTAATGTGACATGAGGCATCCCCTATGTTGCAATCTATTTCTCTTGATTTTTCCTCTCTTAGAGACATTAGGCATGATGATCCCTAAGAAGAAGACCTTACACAAATGAAGTGAAATCCCTCTGAACAAAAACTTTTACTAGCATTATTGTTCATAAGTGTTTGGCATAACACAACTTTCTAACCTTGTGAAGAACACAACCCTAATTCAAGGCCACCTAGCATAACACACCTTGCTTGCATGTGGATCTTTTCTAGGTGCATAGGTGCTTAGCATAACACAACTTTTTAAGCATGAGAAATGAATGTGAGTGGTGCCCTATCAAAGTTATTGGAGGGATAGCTTTGGTATGGTAAGTATATTGAGAGCCAACACAAGGGAATGACTTTCTCACTAAGCCACCTTCCTGGAGGGATACTCACCTAGTGGATGGCCTGAGGTTCCACTACCACCAAAGTGAGTGAAAAACTAATAGTCTAGATTTGTTCCACATCGTGTTGGACCATTTAAGCTTGATCTCTTTTTGGTATTTGATAGTGTATGATTGTGTATCATTGTCATTTTTGCATACATAAGTGTCTTGAATGTCTACTTTAGTGTGAGTTTGATGTGGGGTACTCATACTCTCACTAAAGTTAGGGCTAAATGTAGTTTAGAAAAAGGTATCCCTTTTTCACACTTAATTTGGGAATAATTAATATTAAAATGAGATTAATTATTCCTTTATCTAATTTTGTAACGTGTCTAACATATTCAAATTAATTTTAGTACCCTTCTTAATAAAATGGACTTAATAGTGCCTTATTTAGGGTGTAGTAAAGTGTATCTTTACACTTTCGTATTAATCAAGGGAATTATTAATTAATTGAGCTTAATTGGCCTCCTTAATTCAAATCCAATCCTAACTAATTGTATATTATGAGGGATAAATCCCGACATTCATAAATGATATTACACAACACTTAATTTTACAAGGTGTGTGTCTTTAGCTAGTGACCTAGGACCCATTCACCACCTGGCAAATGGGTCCTCACTAGGTCCTAGAACCCTAATTTTACATAACATTTAAGATACCCTAAAGAGTGTCCTAGTTAAGTATGCTAGGACCCATTCACCGTATGGTGAATGGGTCCTCAATCAACCATAGAACCGCTGCTTGGAATATTTTTTTGGTAGCATTTTAATTATCTCAAATTCAAGATCTGATTTTGGCTTGTGTTATTTGAATTTTGGGAATTAATCTTAAGTTATGTATAAATATAAGGTTATTTCACTATGTTTTCACCTAGAATTTTATGAGAAATCAAGAGTACTTTCACAAGAGCATTTTTAAGGCATTCAAAGGTAGATTATTGAAGAATATTACAACAATCAAGATCCATTTCATCATGTCAAAGGCATAGTGCATCATGCATGTTGTTGAGCTAATGTGATGATGTAGCATTGGTGATCAAGTTCAAGTGTTCAAATCCAATATGTTATGTCAAGCTTATGATCAAGATCTACACTCATTGAGGCCATTTCATGTTAAGTTTCAAATTTGCAATCCAAGGATTCAAAAGGGTTTGGTATGTTATTACAGTACATGTTCATTCATCATTTGTTTATGCATTGTTTCATTTCAAGGTTTAATTACAAAAATGGGATTTGATGAATGAAAATACCTATTCCCTAACAAAAGAGCATTTTTCTTCTCCTTTGATGTGTGATTGCAAGTTTTAGGTTGAAGATCAATTGAATAAAAAAAGTTGTCAAAGTTGCAAATTTGTCAAATTTTTCACCTTTCTTGCAAGACGATGAAAATTGAGTTGTAGAATTTGTTTCCAAGTTTTTGACAGACCCTGACTAGGATCAAGGAGTGTAGACATTGAAGAACAAAACCTAGAAACAATTTTTCCAGAACTCTAGCTAGGACCCATTCACCACTGTGTGAATGAGTCCTCAGTGAAGCACAAAATAGAACCTTTTGCAACAGGTACACAAAATTTGACCCTCTTAAAACCTGCCTTTTGATTGCTATATTGGTTAGGTTTGATTTTTTATTCTCATTTACACATTATAACCCTTGTAATTGAATGAAATACTAGTGAAATTAGGTTCATCATTTTGATCTCATTATGGTTAACCTAGTTTCCTCTATTTCACTCATGTGATTTATAAATAAATGTAGAATATAATTGTAGGTTGGAAAACATAAAGTGGTTCTCCATTTATTTCATTCTCTACATTCAAAGCTAAGTGGTGGAGATAATGGGGAGGATTTTTAGGTGGGGGTGTCATAAAACTAACCATATTGAGTTGAGGGGTGACTAACCAATTGGGTTGTTGCATCTAGAGGGTTTTACAACAGAATGTGGCTTGTAGGTTTCATAGTACCTAGTGTTTTCCAATTCCATTACATTCTTACTATCTAATTCACAAAATGTTCTCAAGACAATCAAAAAACATACCAAATTAAGGTGAGGGGTGACTTACCAATTGGGTTGTTACTTTTAAAGTTTTTAGAACAATATGTGAGTTGTAGGTCTTATAACACCTGGTGTTTTCCAGGCTGGAATTTTATAAAACAATATGAATGTGTAGGGTGACCTAGTAATGCAAGCTAAATGAAGGATGCAAATGATGAAATTAAGCAACTAGAAGTTATGATGTATGCACTTGGAAATTCTAGAAATGTGATAAGGATTTTTGAAATGCAAAGAAGCTGCCAAAATATGTTATGGAGGACTAAGATGCCCTTACTATCTTATTAGACCTGCTGTTGTTTTTTGAGGCATATTTAGAACCTTTGGATGTCAGAACCAGATCTGAAAGAATTTCTAAAAAAATCCCTCAGGAGGACTAAGATTCCCTTGGTACCATCTTAATCCAAACTAAATTTTTGAAATCTCTTAATGTGATTCTGAGGCTCGAGGTCTACAATTCCTTCTTCTCATATCTCAAGTCCTGAAACTTCTAGATTTAGCCTGTAGGTGAGTTTCCATGAGGATGACAACTTTACAATGCAACTTTGCAACTTTGTAACTTTTCACTTCAAATGATCTTCAAGTCTTCAACCTAAATCTGCAAACACAAGCACACAAGAGAGGGAAAACTTTTTGATTGTTAGTAAATGGGGGTTTTCATTGGTCAAACCCCTTGTTGGTAATTAAACCTTGAATTGAAAAAGAATAATGAAGGGAAATGATGAATGAACAGCATTCAATGTTACCACTCACCAAACCCTTGTTTTAAAATCTAAAAACTTGTGTGAAATGGCTAGCTTGAAGGTAGATCTTGAATCAATGGGATGCTTGATAGATCTTGACTTGAATTTATTGCTTATATACAAACCCTACATCACAAATTTTAGCTCAAAACCATACATGATGCAAGAATATCCTTTGATATGATTCTTGAATCTTGATGATGGATCCAAAAATGCTTGAAGAACTACTCTTGAATACTCTTGAGTGAATGCTTGAATTCTTGATATGATTGGAATGATAAAATGAGTGAAGGAACCTTGTATTTATACTTATCTATGCTTAATATCTTGAAATTACACCACACCAAGCTGACCTATGAGATAATTAATTAAAGGAGGCCAAAGCCTTCAAAAATTTGAAATTAAATCTTGAAAATAAGCCAAGGAGGACTAAGACACCCTAGGTGGCGTCTTAGTCTCGAGGCTCAAATATCGAGGCACGGACTCCAAAAAGGGACCTTTTCAGGTACATTCAAAATCAAGGTCCCAAGGCCCATGGACGACAAAGATACCCTAGGTGGCATTTTAGTCCGATTCCATAAATCAGGGAAACACAAACATAATCATTAAATTATCATTTACCCTTTGATGTTTGTCAAGATTAGCTAGAAAAATATATAGTTTATTAGGCTTTTGGATGCAAAATAGGACCAATTAAGACATAAATAAGGATAAATAAAGCAAGGCAGGCTGAAAAAGGTGTGAAAATGCAAGGGTATGCATATTCCTACACTACAAATAGTGAAATATTTAATTAACATGGATATTATGGTGGAATAGGGGAATAAAAGGATAAATTTGACCATATGGGAGTGATCAAATTTAGGTGTCTATGTTTTCCCCCTCTTCAAAATGTTGTTAAAATAACGATGTTTCAAAGAAAAATGGTGGTCAGATTCCCTAGTATGATCGAAAAAATAATGAGAAGGGAAATGGAAGAAATACAGAGGGTTATGCCCCCTCTAGAGGGTGGATGGAGAAAAGGGGCCTCAGGCGATGCCTCAATAGGATGAAAAGGAGGGGACCATGAGGATGACAACAAAAAATGGGGAAAAATGACTTTTGAATAGAGGAAAATGGATGCACGAGGTGCAAATGATGACCAAAAGAAAAAACTTAGGTTTTAAAAAGGTGAAAAAAAGAGGGTAAAAAGGAAATAATAAATAGTAATTAGGGAAAATTACTATTCATTTTGATTGGAGTGCACACATGTGAGAGAAAAATGGTGGGTTGAGGAGACTGCACATTAGTTGGATGTGGTTCAAGAGTACCACCAAGAGAGTGTCATTCCCCAATAGGTGCGCCTCAAAAATTAGACTTTTTCATTTCATTTGGCACATGTTTGTATACCTTTTTGTATTGGGGGGAAGGCTAGGTGGGAGAAAAAATTTGCATGTAGAGGAAAAATCGCCTATCTTAGGTGACACATTTACCCCTGTAGTCCATGGGAAAATGCGTAGGTAGGTAGGGGCGACCACTCATTTGCATGGGTAGATGCATGATGGGAGGGGAAATTGTGTAATTTCCCCTAAAAGGGATGGTTGAATCCACATCAAAGCGGATCCACCTATGAAGAGGTGGATGCACCCAAGGAGGGAAATGTGTGAGCTTTCCAATAAATGGGAAAATCACATGCATAAATGAGCTATCATGCACATAGACGAGAAAATTTATATCCACATGGGTGATCACACTCATGGATGGGTGAATCCAAAAAAGGTTGGAAATAGGGCAAGCACATGTTGCTTAGGGGAAAATGTGTGCAAAGGAGGTATGGGCGATCATGCCTACCATAGAGGCAATCATGCAAAAAGAGGGGATGGGCGATCATGACCCTTATAGGGGTGATCACATAGTAGGTCACTTTGGAAGAAAAAGATAAAATATAATAGAGGATTTGACAAATGAATTGTATGGTAGCCTATAGGGTGTGCACGAATGAGGGAGGAACACTCGACAACATTGGGCCTGATAGATAGATTTACAGATGAGGACTACACCACTTTAGGCATGGTTGGGCTTTTACATATCCCTATATGCCCGGTGATCTAAGCTCATTGATCTCTACTAATCCCATTGATCGAGTGATGGAGCTTAAAGACATGCACTTTCCTTCTCCCCACAAGGGAGATGACAGTGACTTTGGAGGATGTATGGAAGATTCTTCGATTACCTATCAAAGGGCTACTTGTGAGTGGGGTGACCAAAAAACCCTTGGAGCAAATCCTATAGTCGGTATTTAGGATAGGAGACCTACCCCATAGTGGGAAGGCATTGGACATAAACACATGCATTGGCACAGCACCACCACTGCCACTATACCTGTGCAGGCTGATCAATGGGATCCTCCTCCTAGGTAGGAGCAATTGATTATTCACCCTTAAGTTGATTGAGGTGGTTCAAAATATTAGAGAGAGGAGGAGGGGAGTATATACATGGGGAGCATGCATCTTGGGACAACTCTATAGATATATGCATGTGGTGTGCTATAGACAAGTAGCCAGCATCACCCATGTGACACTGAAGTAGGTGTGGGGGTGGGAGCATATCCAGATTGCTCAACTAGATATTTTAGGAGAGGAGATGGTAGAAGATCTGCCAATTTCTTTGGAGTATCAAGGGCTGAGACATTACATAGCGGTTTGAAGAATCTCTTTCTAGTAGCGGGCCTTGGATGACTTGACCAAGGACCATTTTGTGTGGAGGTTGTACTTGGCCTATGATTTCAGATCATGGAGAGTAGAGGAACAATTGTATAGAGGCTACATGTTTTCCATATTTTACTTTATTAGGTGGGATCCTTATATTATTGAGATGTACAGGCCTGACAGAGTCACACCTTAGTTTGAGGTCCGGCAGGACATTCCTGAGCCATATAAGAGGTATCGATGGATCAATCGGGAGAGAGGTTGGGGGCAGAGTGTGCTAGCTACCAAAGTGAGATAGATGTGGGATCATCTTGGAGAGGTTGTGTGGTCGTGGATGGGTGGATTAGATGATGTCAATATGACAGATAGGTACATAGTTTGGTGGAGAGAATGGCTACCATAGAGGGTCATGCCAATAGCACAGATGGTGCAGTTATCAATGCAGGTGTTAGATGTGGAAGGAGAGGGTGAGGAGGAGGAGGAGATATAGGAGTTATAAATGGAGGTAGGAGAGGGGGTATGGGAGGATGAGAAGGATATTCTTGGTGAGAGGGCATTGGTGGTGTACCAGCTATCATCAGAGGATGATACAACTATCATGTTGGTAGGAGAATTAACACAAATTAGGATCCTAGAGAGGAGGTTGGTCCAATTAGAGAGGGAGAGAGAGAGACTACATGAATAGATAGAGAGGCTACAAGGTCTACAATTGATCGTAGAGGATGGGTCAAGAGTAGAGGTGGATGGGTTGAGGAGAGAGATGGAGATGCTACAAAGGTTACTAGATGATATGGCATAGTAGTGTGACATAGTATAGGGGCTAGTAGACTAGGCCCAGGTCATTTTGGAGACACTATAGGAAGAGAGGGATGAAGCATGGCACACACTAAGTAGGAAGAGGGGCCACTAGCTAGCATGAGGCTAGATCAAGATGCTTTGAAGCTAGATAGGGGTATGATGGAGGTGTATAGAGATAGATATAAGAATGAGAGAGATGCAGCTTGGGCATCAGAGGCTCAATCAGATAATGCCACCCATGAGGCATTATATTACTTGGGATTATACTATGTTGTTGTGCTAGACCTAGCATAGAGAGCACCCCCATACCCCTAGGCATTTAGTAGGAGTTTGGGTCATCCCAATTAGGATATAGGTCATACTCTAAAGGGTTGGGTGCATCTAGTGGAAAAATGGGGCCACCACAAAGGGATGGAGGAGAGGGGCCTACACTAAAGTCACCATAGCATTCTGATGCAACGAGTAGTGGCTAGAGGGGGATAGGGGATGGATATAGGATCATTAAAGGGCTCTGGTTTTGATAGATACACAAGTGGCAAGAGTGAATATGTATGTGGAGTTCATGTACATATTTTGATAGATGATGCATTGATTCTTTGTATTCATACTTATACATGACACATGATATGTCTTTTGTACTCACATTATTCTCTTCTATACATGCAAACTTTTATTATTTCATGGAAATTGATGGAAATTATGGATATGTTGGACATTATTATGATATATTATGGATGATTTTTTATGGCACATTATATGTCATATTTACGTGATGCTTCTTATGCTTATAATGGATGTATGCATGATGGATATGTTTTTATGATTATGATGGATATGTTTAGTGTGATATGCATGACTAAAAATTTGTGATGCAAGATGTGATGCTTTATATGTTTATGATTATGATATGTGATATGATACTTTATGGATGTGATGTTTATGCATGCATTGGGTGATTATGATACATGTGACTAACATGTTTGTGATGCAGGATGTGATGTTCATGCATGCATTGGATGACTATGGAATGCACGACTAACTTTTTTGTGATGCGGGATGAGATTTTATGTTTATGATTATGATGTAGGATAGGATTTGTAATATGGATGTTATGGATGTGATTGTGATTGACTATGATATGGAATGGATGTGTAATTTAACAAATGTGGATGCATGTAATTCTTCTAATGCAATGAATGATTCTAATGAAATTGTAAAATGAAATGGATTAAGATGCTTAGAATAACAAATCTATATTATTCTAAACAACTCAAATAATTATGATAATGCAAATGAAATGGATTAAGATGCTTAGAATAAAAAATCGATGTTATTCTAAACAACTTAAATGATTATTATGAAATGGATTAAGATGCTTAAAATAACAAATCTATATTATTCTAAACAACTCAAATGATTATGATAATGAAAATGAAATGGATTAAGATGATTAGAATAAAATATATATATTATTAAAAAAAACTCAAATGATTATGATAATGCAAATGAAATGGATATAGTACATCTACCAAAATTGAAACAAGCCTAATAGGAAGAATAGGTAGGGGGATATCACTTGCACAACCAAACGTCAATGATTATAATCTAGGTGAATGAATTAGGAAAATGAAATAGGATGATGAATGAAATTAAATTTTAATGCTTATGCTATCACATCAGGAGCACTTGATTTTAATATAGTTTAGGATACCATGTGCTAGGGTATAAGGAACCAAGGAAAATTAGCATTCTACACATAAGACTGACACAACAAGCAAATAAATTAATCCAATGTCCTAAAGTCACAAGGGCTTTGGTAGGGCTGATGCTGGAAAAACCCTAAGCACAAACGATGCCTTGACGTAACACAAGACCCCAAGGATCTTAGTGGATACTACACAGAGTAACCAAGAAAACATGGTTACACAGAAAACCAAGATATGTCCCTATGTCTACCTATCAAAGCACACCATAATATGATGGATCATGGAGACCTTGAGCAGATATAATAGGAAGATCAAAAGATAAACAAAATGCAAAAGCACCAAGAAATCACAACAAATCTCAAATATCCTTTTTCCATGGGGACAATCAGTGGATTAGATTGACACAGTCTGATATGAGGAAATATATATCCTGCTAAGATCAAAGATGGATGGGATGGATCAAAGGATAAACATGACTTGGGATAATTGAAATAGATCAAAATTTCCAATAACTAGTGTATTTTATTCATTAATTCTAGCAAGATAAGCACACTCCTAGTGACACAATAGACACAAAGACACACCTGAAAAATATAGGCCTTGGGGCTCATCAAAGATGGCCTTGCCTAGGTGAAAGCGTAGATGCAATGTAGTTCGATAAAAGGACCAAAGACTGAAAATGGACAAAAGATAGAAAAATGATGAGGATAGACTCAAAAGGATGGACTAAATCCTTGTGGGCTCATCAAAGATGGCCTTGCCTACATAAAAGCACAGAGGAAACATAGTTCAATAAAAAGGACCAAAGACTGATGATGGACAAAAGACAGATGAACAATGAGGATAGACTCAAAAGGACAGACTAAAGCCTCGGGGGCTCATCAAGGATGGCCTTTCCTATGTGAAAGCACAGAGGCAATGTAGTTCGATAAAAAGACCCAAGAAAAGATGAAGGATGAAAGATGGGACCTAATGATAAAAGATGGGAGGATGGATCCTAGATGAGGATGTGAGACCGACCAACATGACACTATATGCAATTGATGATAATCAACAAAAGCCCAACTAGTATAGGATCATGAGATCAGGATACCTAGTAAGACATATAGAAGCTCATTGCCAACAAGTAGGAGAAGCTCAGGATTTTGGATAGTAAATCTAAATTGTCTAACGCTCAATCAAAATATACCATGTGATATGGGATAGGATAGATAGGATGTGTTGATGGGATGGGGTGGATACATAAGAATATAGGTAAATGGGATACAAAGTAGATAATGATTAAGAACTCTACGAATGGCACCGTACTACCAGGTTTTCACCAAATGTACTTATCCCAGGTGCGACCAGGGGTGGTTTTCACCATAGGATGATTTATTTCTCTTTACTATTGACAACATTTTTTTTGACATTTTTCAATTTCTTTTTTGTAGTTTTTTGGATTTTTTTACTTTTTTTGGTATTTTCTCGATGGGGTAACCCAACTGACTTAGGTATAAAACCGCTTTAGATGCACAATATTGATGTGTTCCTCTAAGGGTTCCCCCTCAAGTTTGGAAACCTAATACGCTTCAAAACCATACTTAGTTGTGATGACATATGGTTCCAACCTATTAGCTTCAAACTTCCATTTCTTCTCTCGATCTTGTTGGGTATGTTGATTTTCCTTGAGTATAAGATCACCAATATAGAACTAACGGGGTCAAAATTTCTCATTATAGCTTCTTTTGAGTCAATGTTGGTAAGCCTGTAAGTGATTATAGGGGTTGATATGCTTCTCATCAAGAATATCTAAATGACCTAGACATGCAACTCGATACTCCTCATCATTAATTAGGTTCTTCAAAGAGATTTGAAATGAGGGGAGTTTGACTTCACTCAGAAATATTGCATCGACACCATATACAAGTGAGTATGGTGTAGCACTTGTGGGTGTATGAATGGATGTGTAGTAGGCTGAAAGGGCTGGATTGAGATGGAGGTGCCAATCTCGACCAGTGTTATTGACAAATTTCTTTAGGATTCTGATTAATGTTTTGTTGGTTGCTTCGTCCTGGCCATTACCTTGAGGGTAATAAGGCATAGACTATCAATTTCATATATGGAAAGTCTCACATGCTATTTTTTGAAAGTTTTTCCATTATCAGTGATGATGGTGGATAAAATACAATATTTGTAGAGAATATGGTATAGGATAAATTTGGATATTTGGGTGTCATTGATGAAGGAGAGTGGAATTACTTACACCCATTTAGTGAAGTATTCGGTTGTGGTGATGATGAAAGTGTGTCCAATAGAGGATGGAGGGTATATCTTGCCGATTAGGTCTAAAAACCATTGTGGGAAAGGCCACAATGTTGTGATTGGTTGCAAATCTTGTGTAGCAGCATGAATTAAATCTACATGTTGTTGACATGGTATACACTTCTTGAAAAATTCATAGGAATCATGTTCCATAGTTAGCCAATAATACCTAGTTTGAAGAAGCTTTTTTTCTAAGGCCATTCCATTTGTGTGTGCCCCACAAACACCACTATGTACTTTTCCTAATGCTATTCTGGATTCTGGTTTGTTCAAACATTGAAAAAGAGATCCATCATACCCTTTATGATAAAGAGTGTCTCCTAGGATAGTGTAACGAGATGCTTGGTGGATGAAGGATTTGTGTTGGTTACAGTTTAAATTGGGTGGAAGAATGTTGTCATGACAGTAGGTGTAAATGTTGTGATACCATGGGGATTGGGGGCCTATAATTTTTCACACCATTTTTGTATTAGGGATATCATATGTAGGGACCAATAATTGTTCAACCAAAATCTCACAATATATATGATCTCGAGGCATATCTATGAGAGAGCCTATGTAGCCATTTCATCTACAGCCTTATTTTGCAATCTAGGAACATGTTCAAACTATATGTAATTGAAATATTTCTTAAATTCATCCACCATGTGTTTATATGGAAGAAGCTTATCATCCTTTGTTTGGAACTCATCATTGACTTGTTTGATTATAAGTTGTGATTCTCCATAGACATAGAGATGAGTTATGTTCCACTGAACTACAATGTGAAGACCAATGATTAAAGCTTTGTATTCAACAATGTTATTAATGCATGGAAAATCCAACTTTAATGACGTAGGAATATAGTCACCTTGAGGAGTGGAAAAAAGGATGCCAACACCAGTCCCATTTTATGTATAAGACCCATCAAAATAAAGTGTCCATATGTCTTCTTCAAAAATAGTGAACACTAATTAGTCGGTATTGGCATGGTGTACTGGTTTAAAGGTGGAATTGTTGTTCTTTCCAACAAGGTTCAAACCCCATTGGGGTGGTATTGTTGAATGGTTGTATTCCAGTTCATAGCTCCGGTCAAAAGTGTTTACCCCTAAAAAAAAAAGAAATAGTGAACACTAATTCATTTGGAAACTCAGCTACTAAAGGATAAGCATCCACTAAAGGGGCATCAACCAATTGATCTGCAATGATTTGTCCTTTAATTGCTTTACAGTCTACATACTTAATATAAAACTCACTTAGCAGCATAACTCATTTAGCCATGCAACATGTCATTGATGTTCTAAATAATAAATATTTAAGTGGATCAACCTCAGAGATCAACTTAATTGAATGACTAAGCATGTAGTGATGAAGCTTTTGAGAGCTAAAGACAATTGTGTAGAAAGATTTTTCCAAGAAGATAATAAATTTCCCTTTCCTTCCCATTGTCATCATCCTATGCTAAAAGTGCCCCTAGTGCAACTGATGTAGTTGAAATGTCGAGCCACAATGGTTTTCCTAGTATAGGAGGCATTAAAATAGGAGGATTGGCTAGATATTCCTTAATTTTATCAAACCCCTATTAACACTCTGAATTCCATTTGAAGATAATATCTTTGGGAAAAATATTTGTAAAATACTAACATTTATCCATAAGTTGAGCTATGAAGCATCGCATTAATTGCAATTTTCCTTATAGGCTCCTTAACTGTTTCATATTTTTAGGTGGGGGAATTTCCATAATAGCTTTCTCCTTAATAGGATCAACTTCTATACCCCTTCTGGACACAATGAAGCCCAACAATTTTCCTAAAGTAACTATGAAAACACATTTCTTTGGATTCAACCTTAACTTATATTGCTCTAACCTATCAAATATTTTCTTTAGGATCTTCAAATTTTATTCTTTGGTCTTGGATTTCCTTAATAAGTCATCAACATAATCTTCCATTATGATGTGGATCAAATCATGAAAGATGACTATCATAGCACGTTGATAAGTTTCCCCTACATTTTTGAGACTGATAGGCATAACATTGTAGCAAAAGGTTCCCCAAGGAGTAGTAAAAGATATTTTGTGTTGATCCTGAGGTGTAATTTTGATCTAGTATCTAGAAAATCCATCCATAAGGGATAGCATAACATGTCCTGTTGTCAAATCAACAAGCATGTCAATGTTTTGTAACATAAATTCTTTTGTAGGACAAGCTTTATTAAGTTTCTTGAAATATTTAAAAATGTGGATTCCCCCAGTTGGTTTGGCTATGGGAACAATGTTGGAAATCCAAACAGAATAATCAAATGGTCTAATAAATCTTACTGCTAGTAAGTTTTCCAACTCAACTTTTACAAGGAGAGCAACTTGCAGATGTATTTTGCAAATCTTTTTCTTTACTAGTTTGACATCATGATAGACATCGAGGAGATGCACTACTAATTTTGGATCCAACCCAAGCATATCTAAATAATTCAATGTAAAATTAATAATTCCTTCCTGAAGTAGATTGAGAGTTACATAACACTCTTCTTCAATCAAGGATTTAGCTACATATGTGATCTTTGTTTCTGCTATTGTTCCCAAATTCACCTCTCTTGTTTCCTCGATTAAAATGGAAGACCATTCTAAAAAGTGAGTACCTATGAGAGGAAGATGAATATCCCCATCCTCTAATGCCTTAGGGAGGTTTTCATAAGAGGATGCACCCTTTTTTTTTACTTTTGATGAGTCTGGAAGCGCCTCGGGGAGGTTTTCACTAGGAAAACCTTTTTTACTTTGTTTCTTTTTACTTTTTCAGTTGAGGTGTTCATCTTCCCTAGGGTAAACACTATAGTCTTCTTCTAATCCCACGAAGTGTACATATGCCTCTTCAGAAGGAAAGATGTCAATGGGTGTGCTTCCTCGTAGGTCCCAATCTATTAGGTCATGATGACATAGGGAAAGGCTAATGGTGAAGATGGAAGTGGATTTGAATAAAGAGGAGACATCCAAATCATCATAACAAAGTATGATGGTTTCCTCCTCAGGTATGTCATCAAGGATACTGACTTCTATACTAACATTATTTGAGGCACTAGGAGATGTAGTGGGTTATTTTTGCTTCTTGTCATAGCCAAGACCCAAATTTTTTGGGTGCATAAGTGTATCAATTAGCTTACACATTCCATGTTCATCTACCCCTAGTCTCCCCCCTGATAATTGTATTTTTGTACCAACTTGGAAACCTATGGATACACTTCTTGGAAATAGTCAATGAGAGGAGGTGAAAGATCAAGTTCTTCTCTGTACACCCATTGAATGGCATCCTCATCAAGCTGATCTTGAAAGATTTTGATAGACTAGAAGGTAGTGGAACCCACATTCTTGGATCTCATTGTCTTGGTAATTAGTTCTCCTTGTTGTGTAGATTTAGTAGGTCATCCATAAGTCCATGGAGAGGAGGGCATTGTGCCCACATTAAGTGTGATGTGCATCTCATATTCTCCACAACCTTTGTCAATGATCTAGACCTTGGTAATGGTGGAATCTAGTGTGGAGGATGGAGTGGATGAAGTGTTGGGATCAATGCGAGACGATGATGGAATAGTATGAGGGATTCCCACTTCAATTCTAGGGAAATGGCGGGAATGTGGGAAAGAAGCCTCAAGAGCATGGCAGTACTCAAAAGGATGTTGATCAGTAGGAATAGTAACATTAATTCTATTGTGGGGGAATTTGAGGAATTGGTGATATGTGGAAGGGATGACTTGCATAGCATGAAGCCATGGTCACCCAAAAAGGATGTTATATGGAAGGTCCAAATCAAAGACATGACATGTTGTATACTACATGGTAGGGCCAACCTGAATAGGAAGATAAATAGTGTCTTATGAATCTTGTTCTATGTTGCCATAGGCCTTGATGGTGATCAAGTAATTATCTAAGTCAGCATGAGTATACCCCACATATTTTATGAACTTCAATGTACACAGATTGAGGGAAAACCAATTATCTACATGGACTCATTTATCCTTATGCTTATTGATGAGGACTTCTATATGGAGGGCATGGTTATCTGTAGGATCAATAGGTGGCATATCATTTTCACTAAATCCCAATTGATATGTAGATGATAGGTGTCCTATGAGAGCTTGGAATTAGGTAGGATCTATGTCATTAGGTACATGGATGTCCTGCAAAGCTTTTGTGAGAATTTCCTAATGTGTAGGGGAAGACTTTAGCAAATCTAGGATGGAGATTTGAGCAGGCTTCTTTCCTAAGTGATCAAGGATATTATACTATGAGTTTACAAGAGCCAGTTGGGATGATGTATAGGGTCGTAGGAATAATATGCAGGTGTGACATGTGGTGACAAAAAATTGAGGGTTCTTTCCCTTTACACGAATCATGGACACACGTGGATCAACTTGGGTGATACAACTAACTATATCATCATAATTAAATTGAACTTTAATATAACTAATGTTGGTGTTTTGGTTGTTTTGATTATTTCTATTGGATCCAATGTTTTTGTTGGAAGAATAGGACCTTGGTTGTGCCTAGGGAAGGAATTTGGAATATTTGTAATTGAGCATTATATGATGTAGACTAATTTCCCTCAACTACAATATCTTCTCGATCAATAAGATCTTGGAAGTAGCTCTTAAGATTCTCACAATTGTTGGTGGAATGACATTTAATCTTGTGGAAATCATAATACTCATTTTCCCTATACCAATTTAGCTTCAGTTTTGACTCATTAAAAGGTTTGGTTATAGTATACACAACAAAATTAGCTTGAATCAACCTCCTAAAGACTTCCTCTAATGGCTCTCCTAAGGGAGTAAATGTTTGTTTAGCATTTCCTTGACCATGTGACACATATATGACATATTAGAAGGATGAGGTATCCCTTGCGACACATATATGACATTGGTCATTGGTTGTTGGGGATGATTTATTGTTGTTGAGAGGCATTAGCTACCTGACCATGCTTGGTATTAGTGACACCATCATTAACTACATTCTTGTTCTTGTTCTAGTAATGGGATTTATCACCAGATTGTTTATCTTTTTCTTCTTTAAATATCTTGATAAGTCCCTTAGCAATAATATTTTTCCTAATAGTGACTCCCTTTTCTACGACCTCAATGAAGGTGGACACACAATGGATGTGCAAGTTACAAGCCAACTCAAGATATAGGTTTTCAACAAAGATTCCCACCAATTCCTTTTCAAGAAGGCTACACTTAAGATGATTGGATTGGGCTCGCCACCTTTGTAAGTAGATAGAAAATATCTCCCCATTATGTTGTTTTCTATTCATGAGGTCCATGGTATCTATATCCTTCTCCAAATTGTAAGAGAAGAAAGTGAAAAAAAAATTTGATAATGCAGAAAAGGTAGAAATTGAACCATGAGGGAGATGTAGGAACCATTCGAAAGATTGTCCACTCAAGTTGTGAGGGAAAAAATGAAAAAGGTAGTTATCATATACAAAACCTCTTGGAAATGCATATAAAATTCTTGTAAATGGTCTCGTGGATCTCCCTTTCCATTATACTTATCGAATATTGGAATTTCAAAGTATTTTAGAAAAGGAATAGTGGAGATTGATGGATCAAATGGATATGGAAAAATCTCTTCAAACTTGAAGGATTTATTAGAGGATGATGTGCCAGCTTGTAAATCCTTCAAGGCAGCTTTTATCTCTTCCCAATATTTATTAATAGGTGTGGATGAGGAAGGACTTCCAAGATTGAATTGATCATAAGGAGCATATTGATAATATGGCGGTGTTGGTGGAAGTGATTGATCGAAAGTAGGATTAATATATGATGATTGAAGGTATGATGGCTCCTATTGATATTGGTTGTTGTAGGTTTTTTGTTGATTGGGTGGTGGATGATAATAGGATGATGATGTCGGTTGTTGTTGGGATGGAGCTTATGGGATACCGCCATATTGTGGGGAGTTTGGTAAGTGGATGTGTTGGATTGATAGTTATAGGCTTGCTATTGTTGAGGGACAAATGGTGGTGGTTGCGGATTGGATTTCTATTGGTATGTGTTGGATGCAGGTTGCTATGGGTTAATATAAGATATGTATTGTTATGTCTATTGTTGGTAATATTTGCAATTGGGATTTCAAGTAGTGTATTGTTGTTGCAGGGTGTTAGGTGGTGGAGGTGGTTGATAATAAGCTTGTTGTTGAAGAGGTTCCATAAAGGGTGGACGCTAATGATAGTGAGGGGAAAAGTACTGAGGAGGTGGATTGGCACATATATATGGAGGTTGTTATTGATGTTGATGTTTGTTTGTAGGATTACCTTGAGGTTGTGATGATTGTTGTTGAGAAATGGATTGTGTGGATTGTTGCTGAGGAATAGATTGTGTTGATTTTTATTGAGGAATGGATTGTGTTGATTGGTGTGGGGGAATGGATTGCATGGACCATTGATAAGGTAGTTGTTGTGGGATGGATTGATTATGTTGTGGCAACAGTTATTGATAGGGTGGTTTTTGTTGAAGTATAGATTGAATAGGATTAAATGATGGTGTGGATTGGGTCAATGGTTATGTACAGATGACAGGGACATGGGGGGGAAGGCACTAACATATTGGACGTGGTGCCTCCAACATTGGCCAATGACTGGTTCGACTGATATTGTGAGAGAGGTGGTGTGAATGGAATGGATGTATGACCTTATGGATTGTTGACTTCGGGTGCTACTCCTCTACCAAAAATTTGAATGGAGGAAGGTAGAATTTGATAACAAACATCATTCCCAGATCCTAATTAATACTAGGTATGGGCATGTGCAGGATCATGGTATGCCAAAAAGTGGCAATGGAGAAAAAATAACATGTTTTATCAATTCAAAAATGTGAAAATGTCGAATTGACTTTATGTGGCTTGGGTGTCAGTACACACTATCGAAGCAAAACCCAAACCTAGATTTCCAAATCGGAGATTCGATTCAAATTGGATATCCGATTTGTGACAACATATATATTCAATATTGGCCCAATTAAAACTCATTCTCATTTCATCCAACTGGTTAACCGTGGCGGGCACACAGTCAAAAGTTTATTTCGCAAATCAGATATCCGATTTGGTACAAATCCATCTTCAAAAGGTTAGATTATTGATTTTTCTTTGCTCTAATCAAATTTTCAATTAGATTTGTGTAATTTTAGTTGATTTTTTTCAAAATAGGGTTTTTGATAGATTTTTTATGAAAAAATTGAGTTTAGTATGGATTTTGATGAAAATTGAATGTTTGTAATGGATTTTGATGAAAATTGAATATTTGTAATGGATTTTGATTTAAAAATAGTGTTTTTTATGTATTTGGATTAAAAATTAGAGAATTTTATAGATTTTTGTTAAAAACTAGGGTTTTTGTTGGATTTTTTTAAAGAACTAGGGTATTTTTATAATATTTTCATTTATATTGTCTAATTTTAATTAGATTAATTTGTTTTTAATTTTAATCAAGCATTATGGCTTCTCCACCACCTCCACCACCTCCACAGCCATCAATTCAAGAATTAATTTCTAAAAAATTGCAACAATTAAGGGGCATTTCTGAAGTTTATATGAGAGTCCCTCGATTATCTAAGATGTCAAACACAATGAAAGAAATAATTAAAAACATAGAAATCCTCTCCTTGCAACATAATGCCTTTCATTCATGGCGAGAAGACATGAGAGAATATTATGCATGTGGATTGTCCTATGACGATGTGAAAAATCTCAGAATAACCAAAGCCCAAATAGCCTCTTTATTTATTAACCCCCGCACTGGTTTGTTGGTTAATGTTAATAAAACAAAACTTTCTATTAAATGGTGCACTCATAGAGACATTGTGGAAAACTTTTGGGATCATTGGTGTATGGTTTTTTTGAAACCACCGAACAAGAATTGTGATGTACCATTTTACTTTATAAAAAAATTATATGCTGAGTTTGTGTTAGGGCATCATGTCAATTACTTTGACATTAAACCCTTCCAGGGCGTTGGTGGAGGTATGCCCCAGGATAGACCAGGGGCAGTTAGAGTAATACCCCGTGCATATGTTCCCCTTCCTCCCCTTCCTCCACCACCTTCAGTATACCATCCAGATATTATGCAGGATGCGGCCACATAGACTATCCATGTTATTCACTCTTTGAGTGGTCTTTTGGTTTCACATTCTTCTGTAGTAGCTCAGCCACATTCTGGTGATGTTGGTGATGGCTCGAGTGCTACTGTGTCATCCTTGTCAGGTCCACATATTTGTGTACCACATACTTTCTCCATGTGTCGCCAGATATGCTTGGGTCCTCTTGTACATCCTGTCGGGCATCCCTTAGACACTTCCGATTATGACTTCCATGATTTGGACATTATAGAACAGACGTAGGGGAGTGGAGCACACCATACAGAGTCCTCTCCTGCTAGAGAGGGGGACATTAGAATAGTGACACAGGTAAAATTTAAGTTGTGAATTCATAACTTGTATTTGTTTTTAAATGAATATTAATAAGAGATAGTATAATGTACTAATATTTATTTACATGGTCTATTTAATAGTTGATGTCCGAGGAGGAGCTGACACATGTGATGGATAACACCCTGAGGGCCATTTCATTTGGCCTCGACATGCACACAACATATATTTTTGCACTCACTCATTTACATTTATTTATTATATACTTTCTTGTCATTTGAATTGTCATTAATGAAATTATATAATAACTTATATGTTTATCTTATTTTCCTCTTGTAGGAAATACCTTGTGCGAGCGAGGTGCAGCCTTGTCCAGATTATGGAAGTGCACTGTTGGATAAGGGGAAGGTAATTGAACTCAAATTTGATTGAATTAAGAATTTTAAGATCTTTTATTGATTATACATACATCGACATAGATTGGTAGTTTCATATGTACTTGTCATTTTTATGTGCAGGGAATTATGAGCTATACGTCCTTGTTGACAAGTGACACAACGCCCAAAGTAGTACGTATTAGAACACTTGAAGGAGTAGGTGTTGAAGCACCTCAAGGAGGAGGTGTCGAAACACCTAAAGAAGTATGTGTTCATTTTATTTTGTGTTTGGTATTTATATGTTCCTATTACTGACAATTGCATGCTAACTTGGATCACTTTTATGTTTTTGTTCACCTATATAGATTGAAATTACAAAAGATGGTTTAGTCGGTTCTTTGAGAGGGGCATATTCTAGGACTCCTGACCCTTTGAAGAGACGGATATTTCAGGTAATCAAGATTACAATTTTAGAGTTCAATTATAATTTAATGTATATTGATTTTGATGTTAATTATTCAATTTTAAATTATATAGTATAACTAATCTCAATTGTGGTTTGACTTTTTCTTGTGCAGCTACCTTCAGAGGCAATGAGTGCTTCAAAGAGGCTCCATTTTGATGATCCACCAGTAGTTTAGGATGAGATAGACATTTTGGCATGTAAATATTGAATAGATACCGAGATGGCATATGCCACATATTGTAAAATTTTGTTTGAGTTGGCGTTGATGCCATTTTTGTATATGGACATACACTTGATTATTGGATAATTTGATATATAGAAGTTGACAATCGAAATTTAATTGCCTCCTCATGTGTATAATTAAACTCTTTGAAATTTTAATCAAGTGAGCAATGGTTAAATATCTTGATGTACAATAGCATAAAAAGAATGGTTATATTATGTAGTTTATTATATTGCTGATTACATTGCATTGCACATCTTTCAAACTCAAAGCATTACTTCACATTGCTTAAGTAACAACTAGATGCTGATAGATGAAAAAATTTCAATTACAATATAGTTTTTACAAAGTCAACCTAAGCAGTTATGCAATTACTTCACAGTACATAACTAATAATTAAAAATTTATTCATATTATTAATTACATTGCATTGCACATCTTTCAAACTCAAAGCATTACTTCACATTGCATAAGTAACAACTAGATGTTGATAGATGAAAAGATTTCAATTACAGGCCTGCTGCCCCCTCATTCCACACACTATGCAACCATTTACTTGTGGTGTAGGGGCCGAACAATGGAGAAAACATGTAAATATATATATATATATATGCAGCCTAGAAGCATGAATTAGTACCAATATTAATGCATCACCATTGATTACCTTGAAGTAGAGATTTGAATCAACATCATTCTTCAAGAAGCCCAAACTAGAGTACCGATCAATCCTTTCGCATCATGCACGAAGTTGCCGCTTAAGACCATACAAGGCCTTCTTCAGCTTACACACATGTGACTCCTTCCCATGAACCTCAAAACCATCAGGTTGCTCGACGTAAACTTCTTCCTCAATCACGCCATTGAGAAAAGTTGTCTTCATGTCCATTTGATGAATCTTCCATCCTCTTGATGTAGCAAGGGCAATGATAGTTCTAACAGAAGTGTAACAAGCAACAAGAGCAAATGTTTCTTCATAATCAACTCCCTCTTTCTGAGAAAACCACTGTCGATCAGCCAAGTGTTGGTGTCAGTGGGTACATTGCTTGACAATGCTGAGCAAAAAAAATATTCATTCTTCTGTGGAGAAACATCATCTACATCTGCAATGGAGGCTTGTTGCTTAGGTCTATCTGAACAATGTTTGGAAAAGTGACCAAACTTATCACACCTAAAGCATTGAAATTTTTCAATTCACAATGAATGTCTGGACAATGAAGCTCTTTTATTTGGGTTACAGATCAAACAAACTGAAAAAGGAGACAAGAGGTCAGAAGTTCTAATCTACTTCCTAAGAATTCAAGAGACGGTATTGACTTGGTGAAACAAAACCAAAATTTGTTTCGCCACGCAGGAATCACGCCAACTACGCAAAGCCATTGCAATCTTCAAGGAAATGTGCTTATGGTTTTCATATCATGAATAAATACCTTCCAATTGAACAATATTTATCAGACAGAAGTTAAGAATCCACAGAGTAAGCTCAAGCTAACTTTAGGCAAATTTTATTCCAAGTGTAATCTAATTCTAATCTATCTCCAATCTATGGTGGAAAAGTTATGAAACCATGCACACTATTTGACAATAAAAGTGGTTCAAATAAAATAATGCATAAGAGCTTTTATTATTAGAAATAGTCTATCACAACAATTCTATACATTGTCTCCACCCTTTACAAATGAGGGGTGAGCTCAATTTCACTTTAAGGCTGGCAGACTTCCTCTTTTCTCTTGCCATTTTAGACTTAACATGCTAAGCGGACTTCACTCATTCACTTTCCATGTTCATATTCTTCTAAGTGCAGACACTCATTATCCTCTTGAAGCGGATTTGGCAAGATTCCATCTTTTATGCCATGTCACTCTTTGGTAAGCGTGGACCTTGTCAAGTTTCATGGCCAAGACATGTGCCAGACTTCAATCATGTTTGACACATCCCTTTCTTAACATGGGCGGGCTTTAATGAGTGTTTGTGCTAAGAAACAAGGGTGAAATTTCCTTTATGTATTGCTAGTGGACTTTGCTATATTGTATGCCACTTTTGTATGGCTGGGCGGGCTTAGTCTTAGCAAGTGCCATGTTTTACTCTTGAAGCGGACTCTACTCTCCTCTTTGCTAGAGGACTTCCTTCTCTCTTTTCCAAGCTCTGTCATGTGTTGGAACGGCTGGAAGAGATCGACAAAGCTGCTAACATCAATAGAATTGTGGTAGCTTGATATACAGAGTCTATTGATGCTAGGGTTCAATTTGTATGATATTGAGAGTGGTAGCTTAATATAGGTCCACAATACCTTTTTGTAATATCATAGAATAGGGCTCATAGACCGACCTCCAGTCAAAATGTCTCTCAAATGCACAAAAAAGAATGAAATTACTTCAAACCAAGTTTGTGAAGAAGTTAACTTTGTTGCCCACTAGTTTCCCTTCAGAGTCCAATGCGCTAAAAGGAAGCAATATTTGAAGGGATATTTCTCGGAGACCGTGGGGCATATAGACTCTCCGTTGGAGGCTACAGGATCGTGTTCGGACCATCTACGTAAACCTCTCTCAGTTTTTCTATCTCGGAGGCATTTTCCTATGGTGATGACTTTTCAATGGAGGGAAAAGTTGGCAGATGCAAGCAGTGTAAAGTTGCAAAGTGGTGCAACTTTCATTCCGCAACTCGTACGACCAAACGGACTGTTCCAACACGTCCGTATGGGTACGTTTAACTAGGAATGGTCCTCTTTTGTACCCAAATATGCCGAATCACTCTGAGCTACATTGGACCGACGATTTCCCTTAAGAGTCCAAAATGCTAAAAGGTAGCAATATTTGAAGGGCTATTTCTCGGAGACCGTGGGGCATACAGACACTCTGTCAAAGGCTACGGGATTGTGTTGGGACCATATACATAAAACTCTCTCGGTTTTCGCTATCTCAGAGGCATTTTCCTGTGGTGATGACTTTTTTGTGGAGGAAAAGTTGCCGGATGCAAGCGAGTGTAAAGTTGCAAAGTGGTGGAACTTTCATTCCATAACTCGATGACCAAATGGTTGTTCCAACACATCAGGTAATAGGTATGTTTACGCTAGGGATGGTCCTCTTTTGCACCCAAATATGCCGAATCACTTTCGAGCTACATTGGATCGGGGATTTCCCTTAAGAGTCCAAAATGCTAAAAGGAAGCAATATTTGAAGGGCTATTTCTCAGAGACCATGGGGCATACAGACACTCCGTCGGAGGCTACGGGATCATGTTGGGACCATATACATAAACCTCTCTCGGTTTTTTCTATCTCGGAGGCATTTTCCTGTGGTGGTGACTTTTCAGTGGAGGGAAAAGTTGCCAGATGCAAGCAGTGTAAAGTTGCAAAGTGGTACAACTTTCATTCCACAACTCGTACGACCAAATGGACTGTTCCAACACGTCCGTATGGGAACATTTACATTAGGGATGGTCCTCTTAGAAATCTGGCCAGAATCTTTCGAGGCTACATTGAATAGATGATTTCCCTTAAGAGTCCAAAATGCTAAAGGAAAGCAATATTTGAAGGGCTATTTCTCGAGAGGCGGAAGTGGGGCATCTGGACACTCCCGTCGAGGCTATGAGGATCATGTTGGGACCATCTCACGTAAACCTCTCTCGATTTTTTGCTATCTGGAGGCATTTTTCTGTGGTGATGACTTTTAGTGGAGGAAAAGTTATTAGGATACCAAGTAGTGTAAAGTTGCAAAGTGGTGCAACTTTCATTCCACAACTCGTCTTGACCAAGCGGTTCAACTGCGATGCGTATGGGTGCATTTACGCTAGGGATGGTCCTCTTTGCACCCAAATCTGTTGAGATCACTCAGAGCTACATTGGGCCAGAAGTGATTTCCTTAAGAGTCCAAAATGCTAAAAGGCAACATTTGAGGGCGCTATTTCGGAGACGTGGAATCATATAGACACTCCATCGGGGGCTACGGGATTTTGTTGGGACCATCTACGTAAACCTCTCTCGGTTTTTGCTATCTTGGAGGCATTTTCTTGTGGTGATGACTTTTCAGTGGAGGAAAAAGTTGCCAGATGCAAGCAATGTAAAGTTGCAAAGTGGTGCAACTTTCATTCCGCAACTCGTACGACCAAACGTACTATTCCAACACGTCCGTATGGGTACGTTTATGCTAGGGATGGTCCTCTTTTGCACCCAAATATGCCGAATCACTCCGAGCTACATTGGACCGGCGATTTCCCTTAAGAGTCCAAAATGCTAAAAGGTAGCAATATTTGAAGGGCTATTTCTTGGAGACCATGGGGCATACAGACACTCCGTTAGAGGCTATGGGATCGTGTTCAGACCATCTGCGTAAATCTCTCTCAGTTTTTGCTATCTCAGAGGAATTTTCCTGTGGTGATGACTTTTCAGTGGAGGGAAAAGTTGCCAGATGCAAGCAGTGTAAAGTTGCAAAGTGGTGCAACTTTCATTCCGCAACTCGTACGACCAAACAGACTATTCCAA
>VDFB02000007.1:92440353-92476392 GCA_007258455.2 Sequoia sempervirens | reverse complement strand
GGAATATCTCCCCAGAGATTATTCATCGACATATCCAACCACTCCAGCTTCGATAAATTGCCCAAGAAAGTTGGGATTCGGCCTTCAAGACTACAATTATATAGCCATAATTCCTGCAGGTGCTTTAAATTGCCAAGCTCTTTGGGCATCACACCAGGACTCAAGGGATTACCGCCAATCGTCAAGTTCTTGAGAGACTCCAACTTACCGACAAAATTAGGGAAAGCCCCACTCAAACTATTGTCGTGTAAAAAGAGAGCTTCGAGCTTTGGCAGCATTCCGAAGGCCGGAGGAATGGAGCCACTGAAAGTATTCTCTGCCAAGTTCAACTCTCTCAACTCCTTCAAATCGGAGATACGAGTGGGCAATGTTCCAGCGAACTGATTGTTCGACAAGTCGAGTTTCTGCAAACGCTGGCAATGCAAAAGGCCGCGTGGGAAGGGACCGCTGAAAGCATTGGCTTGGAGAGTGAGGCCCATGAGATTCGGAAGGCTGCATATAGCAGAAGTCAAGTTGCCAGCAATCGAGGCACCCGTGAGATTAACAGCGGTAACGGTGTTGAATGCATCACAAGAGATTCCTTGCCAAGCACATGGATTTTGGTGAGACTCATTCCAGTTGCTCAAAGTATTCCGCGCGTCTCTCCAATCCCCCTTTCTTATTTTAAGCAAAGTTACGCCGTCTTGCGAGAGGGAACTGCAGTGGAGAAGCAAAAGGAAAATGATGAGAATGCGTGAAAAGAATTCAAGAGCTGGGCGGAGCATGATTGCTGCTATATGTTTTAGCAAAACGCTCGGTTTGCAGAAATGTCGAAAAAAACACTAAAGATTAAAACACTAGTCGATAGATTTGTATAGGAGAAAAGTGCTTCACTATGTATTTTTTACTAATTAGTCTGCAATTTTCGATGACACTACACTTATTGTTTAATTGTGGATTTTTTTATAAATTATTTAATTTAATTCGCATTAATTAGATTAGTTGCGAATAGATTGTGGCTATAAGTGTTTCGTGGAAAAGATTACAAGTATGATCACATATTCTTGTTTCCAAAACTTAAAAATCTTATTTTACTTTTTACCACCTTTGTCTTTCCATGCCATACCAATCAAGAGGCTAATGATGCTTGCATTGATGATGTGTATTAATTATTTTTTTCTTTACATGATATTGGTTTGTTTCATAACGATGCCACTTTTCCAGCAACGCATTGTAATCTTAGTGATGTTATTATTATCTTGAATTATTTAATAATAATAATTTTTGTCTACATATTATTTGTGAATTAATATTACATATATTTTATATTTTATTCTTAATTTCTATTGATACATAAATAGGATTCATTACTCATGTGATATGATTATTACAATTATTAATGTTGATATTTCTTTGTTTTGTGATAATTTATCTACTGAAAATCATTATGGTACATGTTTGTTTAATGAATATGTGTTATATGATACATAACATTATGAAGCTTTTGATTAAAGATGATGATCATCATTCATAAATAACAAATGATAGTGATATAATTGGTTCAAATGTTTCGATGTTTCATGATGTTTTGGATCCTACTCTTTATAATCTATATATCACTAGCACCTACACCAATTGGAGTGTAGTAGATTTATCAAAAGACAATATGGATTTGTGCCAATTGAAATTTATTTGAAGTAAATTGGGGAGAATGGTGTTTCCCATAAAGTGAGACTATTCTAATGAATCACTAATATTTTCTAGTGCAAGCCAAGTTTAATAGTACTTTGAGGGCTTCAAAGCCAATAGAAAGAATCATATAGGTTAACTATAGCTCCCATGATTGATGGCTTTAGGGGAGATACAATTGTATGCATACATGCTAAATTTTGCATATTCTTATATATTATTCGCATGTGGATGATCAATTTTGAATATATGCATTTGGATAAATTCTAGTCAATGGGGCCCATTACCATAGTTTAAGGCATTTCATTCTTATTATAATACATTCACTCCTCTTGCATGCAAAAATATTGAATACTCTGACAATCACCCTATATTATACTTAGTGATATGCATCTCTCCACATTTGGTGGTCATTCACTAAGAGGTCTAATAGATATACACCTATTCTTTCTAATGTATTCATTTGGATAAAATCTAGTAAATGAGGCTATTTACCATGGTTTGATGTGTTTCATTCTTGTTATAGTGCATTCACTCATCTTTCATCTAACTTTATTGAACAATTTAGTAATCACCATATAATATACTTGCATAATCATACATATCTCTCCACCATTGATGACCATTCACTAGTAGGTCTAATGGATACATTTGTGTTTTTTAAGGATGCAACATCTTTATATTTTGATACAATTATTCGATGGAACCTTATGCATCATCCCTTGTGAGAAATACTAATCATGTTTATCATTTTGTCCCCTATACATGCATATTATCCCAATTACATTAAATATTATGTCCATGTAGTTATCACTCATTCTCATCACAATATTAGATAAATAAAATGAAACAAGTTCTAATTATAACTTGTTCTATCCAGGATATTACACATATAATGTTTAAATAAGTTTTGAAACAAAACCTTGTGCGTTATCTTCTATTAAAATAATTGATAAATCTAAACTTGTCTTGCCATGTTTCAAGGCTATTTTTTTTGTGATCTGACCATTGGATAGGAGTACCACATTAAAGAAAAATGTCCAAGTTATGATAGATAAAAAAGGTGATATAAATTGAGAACATTAATGGAAAAGGAAACTGACTTATAATGTCCCAACATGATAAGGAGGGTCCCCTTCCAAGCCTAGTCACAAAGAACATCATGTAAGTTTAAGGAATCTAGTACACTAGATATCTCAAGTGTACTTTAATACATCTAGATATGTTTAAAAAAAAATCAATGCTATTTATTTTTGTGGTATTTTCATCAAATGCTAGGACACACTATGGTTAGGTGTATAACATTAAGAATAACTTAGTTTAAAATTTCATTGAAAAAAACATGATAAAAATTGAGAACATTGATAGAGAAGGAAATCAAATTATAATTCCTCAACATGATATGATGGATGAACTCGCAACTTTATCTTTAGGAATATCACACATCCAAGTAGTCTAGTACATCACATATCAATATAAACATATATAGAGTTTTCTCTAATGGTACCCCACTACACATCAATGGTTCATTTTTTAACTTTTTCATCAAATACAGGAACACTCTATGAATTAGAGTATCACATTAAATCACATAGTTCAAGACCTTACTGATAATAATGTGATACAAGTTGAGAAATTTTATGAAAAAATAAATCAACTTATAATACTTTGGTATGATAAAGATTATCCTTGTAATCCTAGTCATAAATAACATCATAATTTTAATAAATTTAGGATATTACATGTACCCATATTATACATAAAGAAATTAAAAATATAACGATGAAGGAATAGTTTACACAAAAGCTACTATTTATGGAACAATATATAGTGGGATGATGGTTGACCTTGTCAAGACTTGCATTTCTCTAGGGTTTTTCTATTGAACACACAAAGTGTTGAGAGGGGCATGAATCAACATATACTAAAACTTAAACAACTCCACTTGCATATTAAACATCAAATCACATTAATTGAAAGAAGAAAAAAAAATAAAAGAATGTACCATACAAGGACACCAAAAATTTTACATGGAAAACCCAATGAGGGAAAAACCACCGGTGAGAGTTAACTCACAATATATGAAGCTCACTTCTTACAAAAAATACAATATTGTTTAAGGCTCACTTCCTAAGGACTTATGGGCTAAGGCACACAACTTGTTGGTGCTTTTTAAATACCAAGCTCATCTCACAAATAACCTATGGAATTTCCATCTTCTAATGGTCGGCTATTTGGAGGGATTGGCCAATGAATGAGTGAAAGTTACAACAACTTTCATCTTGCAATTTGGGCTCTACAAGACTCAGGAGGGTGATCCCATACAATGCAATTAAGATCCTATGTACCAATTAATCTCATGCATTGCAAATAATCGATTCATTCCCATAATCACTACTTGATAGATAATAATTTTAAAGACTTGGAAGATCTTTAAGCATTTAACATTGAAAGTAAGGGAATGCAAGTTTCAACATGAAACCTTTAGAAATAAAACTTCAACTAAAATGGAAATTTGATAATTGTTCTATGACTATGAATTAAAATCACTATTGGTTGTAATATTGTAAACTAGTATTGCAAATAACAAATTCATTCCCATAATCACTACTTGATAGATAAGAATTTTAAAGACTTGGAAGATCTTTAAACATTTAACATTCAAAGCAAGGGAATGCAAGTTTCAACATTAAACCTCTAGAAATAAAACTTCAACTAAAATGGAAATTTGATAATTGTTCTTTGACTGTTAATGATCCTAGAACTTATAAATTTAGACACAAATTCAGGGCCAATGGCTTATCTCAAGGCATGTGGAGTCAAACTTATTGCAAACCATGATGCATGACAATATTTAACCCTAACATTAAAGAGCTACCACAATATTGCATTACAATATTAGCACTTATTTTTTTGAATCCAAAACTACTTATCAAATCCAAGCATCAATTGCACAAATCTATGTTTCTATTAAGGTGATTTAACCAATTGTTTTAATTAGAGCCTTAATAAAGAGCACACACCACTGGAAATACAATGGAGACTATATGAAAGATCTTTGATCATTTTCATTGAAACTCTGCAAATAATACAATGGAGAGAAATGGCTTCAAAACTTTGCTATTCTATTCAAATTATGCTAGTAATATCATACAACATTAAAACTTCTAGAAATTACAAACTCTGGGTGAAGCCACAATAGTGGTTTACAATTCAAGTGAGGAAAGAAAACTCACAAAAAATGACCCCAAAGCAAACAAAGTGATTTTGGGGGTTCATACAAACCTACTGGTTTGACTAAACCCCTTTGAATTTTAACTGCCAAAAAGACAAAAAAAAATGCATAGCAAAGGGGTTCAAGCGAACCCCTAGAGGTTCGCTCAAACCCCTAGGGGTTCGCTCAAACCCCTAGGGGTTCGAGCAAATCCCTAGAGGTTCACTCAAACCCCTAGGGATTTGTACGAACCCCCCTTATCCCTCATCCCCCCTGACATGAAAAAAACCTAAATTCTGGAACTTGAGTTCGGAAGTTGAGGATGAAAATGGAGGAATCTTCACAAACCCAACTAGAATCGGTAATCCTCTAACGAGAGCATCTCAATGAATATAATTTTAATATGTTTTTTGTTTTATTATGTATTTTTTTTTTATTAAACATAAGTTTTTCATCGAAAATGAAGGTCTCTCGTTTCCATTACGTAGAAAAATGATTATCAAAAAAAAATTGAAAAATATGAGTGCACCAAATATTGAAGTTCTTGATCCAACAAAAAATTGAATTTCGATATATACAAAAAAAGTATGTTTGAATTGTAATTGGTTTGACTTCGAAACTTGATTAAGGAAAAAATATTCAATAAAAAACTATCTAACCAAGTGGAAGCACCAGATATCAGAGTTACAAATCTAAATTTGAAAGAATTAGAATTTTATCCTTCATGGAAAAAGTTATGCGTTATATGGTGTGCATCACTTTTTTAAAATGTTTTCAAAAATCTATTTTTCGTGGGAGATGGAAAAATAAGTACAATGCGATTTCAAAAATTTTGAAAAAACTATTTTTAGAATCTATAGACAAATTGTGACAAGACTCTAGTTTGCATCATCTTCAAATTCCTCACGGTTTAGCTGCTATAGGTGCCTGAATGTGAAGATTTAGTTAAAAATAATAATTTCAGTGTCTAGATTGGCCAAAAATTGTAAACCACTATTGTGGGATCACCCCTCTACAACCTAAAAGAAGACTGAAAATTAATCCTTTTGCTTTCATTACAAATTCCATTGAAGATCAAACAACAACCTTGTGCAAATGGCCCTGAATTCCCTTTTATAAAAACAAGGGAGTAAAACAAGCCTTAGGCCAATTGACACTTGTCACATATTCATTTGATAATTTTCAATTACACTACAAAATAAAGGAATATACCTAGGGCAAAACCATTATATTTGTACATTTGAAACCTTTTTCCCTTAAAGGTACTTTGCTGCCTCTTCTCTTCATTTTTCCTTGAAGTGCACTCAAGAAAGCTGAGTTTACATATATGGAGAAAACTCCAAGTCCACAAAGGAAAAAACTACTACTTTTGGTGTTGTTGAAGACTTTTAGAAATGTTGACTATGCGGAAGACCAAAAGAAGTATCCACATCATCACTAGAAGCTTTCCAAATTAGTAATGTCTTTGTATTTCTTATCCCAAGCTAAATAGTCCTCTTCTATAGGCCAATTGAAGGCCATGAACTCATACAACTTCATTATGTAGGGACCATACTTTGTCATTATCTCATTTTCATCCTTATCAAACTACTCTAAGAATGCATTGGTGATTGACAACTTGTTCATGCTATCCTTCAACATAGCTATTTTTACATATCCCTCTTCACAAATTAGGGTGGCCTCTATAGTAATAACAACATCCATATGAGCCCTCCATTTCTCATAAGTCTTGACAGTTCCATCATTATTAAGAATGTTTGCCAGGAGGCCAGGATCACTCATCAAATTGCCTGAGTAATTCCTTGATCCTCTTTTCCAATGGATCCACCAACTCTTAACAAACAACAATCTCTTTTACCATCTTGTAAGTTGGAGCAATCTATAGTGGCTTATTATGATCATGTGCTGACCTAATCACCATATTTTTTAATACTCCAAGTCTAGGAATCCATGTTTGCATAAGTGGAATAGCAATTGATCTATCCCTTTCAAACATACTTATTGAATTGAACATTAAAGAATAGTTAGAGTGAACACTATTCACTCTTTTTATTGCTTTTTCCAAAAAATGTTCTAAAATATTAGAAACAATAAAAATGTTGTCATTGTAGAAACCAAACAATTCTTCATATGTCTCCAATTGCTCAATTAATTCCTTTTTGCTTAGTTTCTTTGGTGTTGTTGAAGTGCTAGGTGTAAGATATGATAATGGTACATTTTCCTCATTATATACCACCATTTCTAGAGAAGGAGGAGGAGATGAATGGATAGGAGGAGGTGGTGATTATACTGGAGGAGAAGGAGGAGAAGAAACAATTAGAGCATTTGGTTGCATAGGTTGCATATGTATTTGATTCTTCATCATTTTAATCTACAACTCTAACTCTACTATCCTTTTCCTATCTTTATTGTAAGAAATTAATAAATAATTGTATTTCTTTCTTTCTACCTCACACTACTCCCACAATGACTCCATTGTTACTTTAGTTTCAAAGTGTGCAACATTAACAAAAAAGGTTGTTGCCTCTACTAATGATGTATCTAAGACCCTTTTTATTATCATCCCCCCCCTAAAATTAGCAGTAGGTTCTATAATTTTAGGTTTATTTATGTTTGAGGCCAAAGCCCAAATAGCCAATGCATACAATTCTATATCAAAAGCTTACACCTTTAACGCAGTTAAGGCCTCCTCATCAAATGCATATACCTATGAACTTTTCCTCCTAATAGTATCAAATAAAATAGCATGTGCTAGGTCCCACTTAGGAAAAAGGAGTATTCCTTTCATTCTTACAAGTTTCCTACCTTCAACAGGTTTCATTTTCTTTTGTTTAGCCTTCATTTCTTTCACCACTCTATCAGATATGACTAATCTAGGCAGTTCAAGGGATTTTTCTAATTCATCCCTCATCATCTTTTCATATTCATCTTTTCTAGTTCTCCATACATATTCATTGAATGCATCTATCTTAAAAAATGCATCATCAGCCATGAATTCAGTGCTATCCTTTTCTCTAATATCATCTCCATTTTCCAATCCAATCAACAAATCTTGTGTAAACCTTCCCTGTGGTACTAAAAACTCTACCACCCTTGAAGGTGATGGCATATTTCACATTATTTTATCAGAGGTCACACTAACCTCATCATCTGAGTCTAGGGGGTAATCAAGAAGTCCTTGTGCTCTTTCATTTTTTCTCCTCTTAGGAGAGGATTCTCTGGGTGTTGAATCCAACCAATGACTAGGTGAGTGGGAGAAAAGGGTAGTGCATATGGTGGCATAGGAGAGGAAAACCTTGGTTGCTCAGATTATGTAGGAGTATCAGTAGTTTTCTCTTTTCTCACAACATCCTTTTATTTTCCTCATTATATACCACCATTTCCAGAGAAGGAGGAGGTGGTGATTGTATTGGAGGAGAAGGAGGAGAAGAAAAAATTGGAGCACTTGGTTGCATAGGTTGCATCTGTGGTTGATTCTTCATCTTTTTAATCTACAACTCTAACTCCACTATACTTTTTTTAACTTTATTGTAAGAAATTAATAAATCATTGTATTTCTTTATTTCAGCTTCGTACTGCTCCTACAATAACTTCACTATTGCTTTAGTGAAGTATGCCAAATTAATAGAAAAATTTGTTGCATCTACTACCGATGTATTTAAGACCCTTTTTTTATTATGAGGCCTCCCCTTATATTAGCAACAGGCTCTACAATTTCAGGTTTATTTGTGTTTGGGACCAAATCCCAAATAGCCAATGCATCACATTCTATACTGAAAGTTGACACCTTTAATGCAGTTAAGGACTCCTCATTAGATACATATACCTATGAACTCTATCTTCTAATAGTATCAAATGCAATAGTATATGCTAGGTCCCACTCAAGAAAAAGGAGTATTCCTTTCTTTCTTACAAGTTCCCTACCTTTAGCAAGTGTCATTTCCTTTTTTTAGCCTTCATTTCTTTCACCACTCTATTAGATATGACTGATCTATACATTTCAAGGGATTTGGCTAAAACATAGAAAAAGAGGTTCACCCAAATGGGGATTCACCAAATGGATGAACATAATTTTTCTTATGGGTATGTATCACTCAATTATGAGGGATATAATGCATAAATAACAATTAGAAATCAATCCTATCTATTATAAAAACAGTAAGGTTTTAAGATGCTGAAATAATGTGTACCTTGCTGAAAAAGAGTTGTTTTGGGGCTCACGGAGGACTCATTTTCCTAGTGGTGAATGGGTCCTTGCTAGGGTTCTAGAAAAGTGATTTCTAAGTTTTTTCTTCAATGTCTGCACTCCCAACTCCCAGGTGATCAACTGCCAAAAGTAAAAAATAAATTATGTAGCCTCTTTTTCATGATCAAGATTGCAAGACGGATGACAACTTTTGCAACTTTACAACTTTGACAACTTTTTTTCCAATCTTGTTCTCCACTTGATCTTTAACCTAAAAACCTACAATCACACATCAAAGGAGAATAATTTTTTTTGTTTATTAGGGAATAATGATAGCTTGGACAAAGTATTGTAATGTAAATCAGTAATCTAGCATGAAGTGGCTATAAGGAATGTAGATCTTGATCTTGAATATGAATGAGAAATAATTTTTGAATTGGATCTTCAATGCTACATCAACACATAAGCTCAACAAAATGCATGATGTACTATTCCTTTTACACGACGATATGACCTTTGATTGCTTCAATAAAACCTTGATAATCTACTCTTGAATGCCTTGTAATTTCTCTTGAAGTGCTCTCTTGATCATAAATTTTCTATAATTCTTGAATACTTGAATGCTTATATGAATCTATGTGAATTGGCCTTATATTTATACTTATATCTTAACCTTTAATCATCAAATTCAAATAACACAAGCCTACATTAGATCTAGGATTTAAAATCACTAAAATCCCACCAAGAATAAGTTCAAAATGGGGTGTCCTAGGTTAAGGAGGACCTATTCGCCACCTTGGGTGAATGGGTCCTAGCACAATTGACTAGGACCAAGTTTCGGGGACCTATGAAATAACTTGTAAAAAGGGGGTCCTAAGACATAGTGAGGACCCATTCACCAAGTGGAAAATTGGTCCCAGGTCACTATCCTAGGACTCAAACTTTGTAAAATCAATTGTTATGCAACATTATTAATGAGTTTCAAGATTTTTCCTTCAAAAAATGTAATAAATAAGGATCATATTTGAATTTAAGGATCCAATTAAGCTCTAATTAATGTCAATTAATTAATAAATCCCTAGATTAGTGTGAAAGTGTAAGAAAACACTTTACAACACCCTAAACAAGGCACAATTAAGTCCATTTTATCATTAATTATTCATTCCCAAACTAAGCATGAAAAAGGGTTACTTTTTTGACGCTACAATTGTCCCCCACTTTAGTGAGAGTTTTCCCCCATGAAAAGCTCACACTAAAGTAGACATTCAAGAAACTTAAGTATGCAACAATGCGAAATTTTTCCAACACAATGTGTAATGTGGTTGTTTGTTTGTAACAAGGATCAAGCTTTGGCATTTTATCCAACACAATGTGGAATAGGTCTAGGCTGTTTGTCCATAACATGTGTGTGCTCACTCTATGGTAGTGGAACCTTAGGCCATCCACTAGGTGATTTATCCCAACAATAAAGAGGTAGAAAATGAGAGAATCATATTAGCCTCCCATACCATATCAAATTTATCCTCTTGATAAAATCAATAAGGCACTACAATTCTAAATGATTATGAATATCATTTCTATAGACCTGTTTTTGTTTTTTGTTCAAGGTGTAGACACGCAAAATATACTGATTGACATTGTGCACTTGATCCTAATTAACTAACATTGTTTCGTCCTGAATCACCTCTTCAGCTTATCATCACTATTCATCCCTTAATTAAATAAATAATCATTTATCTAATTAAGTCATCATCTCTTGTTAATTAAATAAATCAATTTTATTTAATTAATTTTGTAATCCCCCTCTTAATTAAATAATACATTTTATTTAATTAAATCTCTAAGTCATTAAATCAATCTTTATCCAACATCATCCCTCTTTAGTTAAATAAATCAAAATATTTATTTAATTAAATCTAAATCATTATTCCTCTCTTTTCTATTTAAATTAATCCAAAAATCTAAGTCAAAAGTCAAAATCAGCTAATCTCCTTTAAATTAATCAAATCCTGATTAATTTAATCCTAAACACTCAAATCCTCTAGATTTTGCAACTTGCACATGAAAATAAATTTAATTGATTTATAAATCATCTATTTTCATTCAAAAAGGCATCAAAGATGGAATATTCTTCAAATTTGAAATATCCCCCCAAAAGGACTTGTCCCTTTCAACAAAGCAATAATTTTATAATATATGTCCTTTGCCTTGAGCCTTGTGACATTTATTATATTCCCTTCCCTCTCACATGTCATCTCATCAAATTCAAATTTCAAACTTGCACATTGATCAAAATGTGCTCAAGCTTCCTCCATTCACATAATGACAAGTGGCATCTTGCCATTGGATGAATGTTAGTCCCACATTGCTCAAATTTGGACATTCATCCTTCAATTTCATCTATAAATGAAGATCTCCTCTCCTCATTTGATCATCCACAATTTGAGTAAACTTACTCTACTCAAATCCATAGCAATTTATCATCAATTTCATCCAAGCATAGTTAGGTTTTATGCAGATTTTCATCTTGGAGCATACATCAAGCATCAACAATGTGGATCACTCTTCATCACATATCAACATTGCATCATTGGAATTGGGAAAGGGCCAATTTTCACATCAAATTGGCACCAATTCCTCCATGGGATCAAGAGTTTGCATTTCTTTCAATAGGATTTAATTTACTTTCTTCTTCTTTCATTATTTTCTTCTCTTCATTCCTATTTTGAGTTTTGTTAATGGATTTCATAGGGAATCCTTGTTCTTGCTTGCATTTCACATTCTAATGTATTTTTTCATGTTTTTTTGTGGGTATTTGATTGGGGTTCACATTATGGCGCTAAAGGGAGGGAAAATCAAAGTTTAAATCACGTTTTTCATCAAATTCTATGTTTTTCTATTTTTTTTATGCGTTTACAACAAACAAAGCTGCTGACAGTCTAGCAGTGCCATATAGCACCGCTTAAAACTCTAAACAGTGCCGCTTTTGGCCCCAACATTGTTGTTTGAGCTCTAGCATCACTGTTTTTGGCTCCAGTGTCGCTGTTTGAAACTCAAACAGTGCCGCCATCACAAACAGAGCCGCTGGGATTTTTTGATTTTTCATGCAAACTGAAAATGGCCACATCTTGGTCATTTTTTGGTCTTTTTCGAAGCTTTTTTTTTTTTGAAATGGGGTAGAATTTCATAAGCTATCCAATGGTGTAGGTTATTATAAATTTTGATAGATTTAAAATTTTCAAATTTTCATTTAATGTCAAATCATAATGAAACTTGATCTAACTTTTAGGGTTTTTATGCTTAATCATTTATCTAACCTTCATATCTTTTTGTTCCTTGATGTAATCTAACACTTGGATCTTGTATTGTAGGTTTTGAAGGATAAGGGAGCATGGAAGTCAAAGAAAAAGCATTATCACACCAATGTAACAAGTGTTTTTAAACACTATAGTGTTTGTTTAACACTTTTTGAGGATTCATTATTCTTCTTAAGGAAAAATTGTCATCCTTTTAATGCTTAGGATCTACTAAATTCATTTGGGCTTTAAAAAGAACTTTTGAATTCTTGTTGCAAAGGGTTTAAAATGAACATTAGGACTGCAACTTACTAGAGTTTGTTTTTTTGGTTAACAATTGAACAAGACAACTCTAATTTGTCCTTTGGTGCTTTAAAATGAATTCATTATTGCTTTGTTGGATCTAAAATGAACATGTGATACATTGTTTTCTGAGAGCTTACTTGAACTAACTTCATTGAAAAAGGACGTATGCGCTTCTCTCGTGCTTCATAGTGATCTTGAGAATCAAAAGGCCTTCTTCATGATTTTAGGTTGAGACAAAGCAATCACCTCCACACTTCATCTTTGGGTTTAAAATTGAACAAAATCTTGTGTGAGTGTGGATAAATTTATTGCATGTGTTCTCCCTTTATTTCTAAACAAGGGTTGATCGAACTATGAATAGGTTTATTAGCTTTTGTTTATCTTAGAGGGCCTGCCTTGGGGAAAAAGTACTCACCCAAGGGAACGACTCAACTGGAACACTCTAAAGCCAAGAGTATTTTCCAACCGGTATGTAAACGTGGATATTGGAGTAAATGCCAATATCACGCGGTTGACTCCGATAAGATGGATCCGAAAGGGGACTCTTGCCGTATGGGTGAACTCCTATGAACGGAAAAGTCCTTACTAAAACCCATGTGCTAGAATTTTCCAAAATCTTTTAATCTATTTTTTGGTACAAGAATGGTCATTCTGAAGCCGCCCCACACTTTTACGATCTTTTAGTAGAAATGGAAAACATGCCATAGGAGTTTCATGGGTGTTGATGCTTGGCTGCCCCGTATAAGTGTGTGTCGTGGAGGGGAGCCAGTGGGGTCAAGCATCTAACCATTCACTAAAGATAAGCATAGCTAGACTTGTCCAAGTGGGGATTCAACAAATATTGTCTTACACATCTATAGGGTTGTACTTGTTCTTGGTTTGAAAACACAGTGCTTTTATCGAAAACATTTGAAAACCAACATTCAACATGAGCATCAAATCTTAAACCCTTCAGGAGAAGCAAATATCCTTGAAAAAATTCACATGTTATTGCTTTCTCTTGGGATTCGTATCCTTAGAGGCTTCTAAGCATTTGGATTTCATCTCAATTTACTCCTACGAAGGTCAACAATAGGTAACTCTTGCCTCGAATTTCCTTGGTTTTCGCATAATACACTTTGCGGGATAAGGGGAAAGTTGAGACATTAGACATCTAGATTCAAAATCTAATCAAGAGTGTTTTTGTGGTAAAAAGAATCCATTAAGCAAAGATCAAATCAATTGGACCCCAAATATGTGCTTGGCATCTTTTAGTCATATAGTTTTCATGCAAACATTGATCTTTTGATTTTGAATTACTTTTAGAGAAAAGGCATGTTCTTCACTATCTTGATTTAGTAAACAAGTCCTTACTAGGTTCATTTAGGAGAAAATCAAACATTTCACCCATCCCAAACACTTATCAAAATTCATCCCACAAACAACTTTAGAGCTTTGGAAACATCATTCTAGACTTGGGTAAATCATCAAAATCAAAATCACCTTGTTTAGTTAAGTGTATGGGAATGTATCTTTTCTCATACATTTAATTGACTTAGAAATCCTTTGAACAAGTTCATCCTAAGATCACATCTAACATCTTAAGGTTTACAAGTTCATTATCCAAATCAAACAATCAAAATCAAACCCTAAGTCTAGCATTGATCCAAAGTTCCTAAAAAGTTTGACACCCATATCATTCACCCCTTTTCATCCTTCATCTCATCATTGGTCCTTAAAAACCTTAGAGGCCACTTTTGCAACAAGGTTGAAACACAAGAAGAACATGGAATAAAAAATTGATCCATGCATCATGAGTAATCCAAATCAATTGAACTTTCAAAGCCTTACAATGCTGATTGATTATCAAAACTCACACTTATACAATCCATACATAGGATCATTACCATCGATAAATGCCAATGGTACAACAAGTGTGAGTATGCCCAAATCAAAGATTGGAACACAATTCCTGATGGTAGATATAAATCCAAACCTACAAGTTTTTCAATTGAACAATCAAAGCATGAGCCTTCAAATGAACAATGCCATCCCACCAAATCCATACATGCCAAATGAGAATGTACCAAGTACAAGTTTTCAAAACATGAATCCGGAAAACTTTGGGATGGATACATTTGCAAATCATACAAATATTCCAAACATGAACAATGGTCAATTTCAACCTATCATGCCCAATCTGAGTGTCATCCCAAATCAAAAAATTGTCCAAAATCAAACACAAGCACACACTCCAAATCAACTATATCAAGGGAGTCAAGATCGAAATCAAGATCAAACTTGGCGAGATAACATTGCTACACTTACCAAAATAGTTGAATCATTGAGCCAAGGGAAATCTCCACCACCATTACCTATATCATTTCTTGGTTTAGGGCTTCCCCCTTTACCTAGCACCAATTACTCCATCCAAATCAATCCACCTAACACCAATCAAGACATCACATCAAATCCTTTGAATATACCATCGACATCGCACCAACAGATGGTATCTAATCAAATGACAACATCAATCCTGACAAATCAAAATATGGTCTCCCAAGGACCTATCATCTCGGTCATTCCAACCATCCCTATCACTTCAATCATTCCAACCATCCCTATCACACCCATCACATCTCAAACCCTCATGATCACTCCAAGCATATCTCAACCACTCATCACTACATCCAACATGATTTGAAATACACCACCACTACCACCAAAACCAAGTGCAATAAGTCAATATTGTAACATTGCACTAAAAGCACATCAAGCCTCCCAACAAGCACTTCAACAATATCAAGCGGCTCCTCAAGCTACTCACACCGCTCAAGCTACCCAAGTTGCTCAAGCTACCCAAGCTACTCAAGCTACCCAAGTTGCCCAAGCCTCTCAAGCTACCCAACGAACACAAGCACAAACATGGAAAATGATAAATATTGGGGATAACGATGAACATTCAACAACTGGTGATAGCATTGACAATCTCCCCACCATAATTGTTGAAAGAATTGATCAAGATCTATCCATCAAAGAGCACATTGGAGATGTTTCTATCTCATCCAAAGATCAAATCAACATAGGTCAAGAGTCACTTTTCAATCATGATCAAAATCCACCAACCAACAATGATCCAATTCAAGAAATGTCAACATCATTTGACCCTATGGTTGAAGACATTGGAAATCCTTCCACCACAACTATTGAAAACCATAATCAAGATCTCTCCATCAATGAGCAAATTGAAGATGTTTTTACTCCATCTGATGATCAACTCACCATACATCAAGAGCCACTTTTTAGTGATCTATTTCAAGGAGTGTTAGGATTATTTGATCCTATTGACATAATGCATGATCCGTTGACCTATGATCATGTTGAAAATGTTTCTACATCGCCCTATGAGTTAGAGGACATACCTCAAGAATTCATTCCAAAGCATGATCAAAATCTTTCACCAAGGTCTAGCAATGGTTCTTTCCGAGACATGTTGACCCCCTTTGACCTCATGGTTATAGATATTGAAGGAACCTTGAACTCGACGCTTGAGGATATTGAACCACTTACCATGTCAAATGATGACATCCAAGAATCCTTTGTAAGAAATCCATCCTTTGAAACTGACCCATGTCAAGAACTTGATCCAAAGCATGTAAAAAGGAATCCCAAAATTAATCAAGATCAAATATTCATATCTCCTAGATACTACAATGATCTAATGGACACTCTCCTATCTATGCAAGATGATCATATCCATGTAGCACAGACTCCTCCATCTACCCATGAGATGATTTCTATGGATGGGCACGTAGATGATCTTCATTCAAAACAAGATTCCTTTAATCTTGGAATTATTACACAAAAGGAGCAGGTTATTGATTCCTACAATCAAACAGATTTGTCTACAAAAGTATCAGATATATCACAATTTCATACTAAGGACATCATGAATAAAGATATCCAACATTATCCACTCAAGGAAACAAGTAAGACAGAATAGTATAATCCAGAGTTAGCAAAGCAGCAAATTGAAATAATGTCATCTATAGTGGTCATTTGTTAGAGCATGTTTACTGAACAAGACATCTCAGAATAGGCAGAATCAGAGCATGAAGGTACTACTTCCACAATACTGAGGGCAGCTTCATCTCAAGAAAACATCAACATAGGGAGCATGAAGAATCATTATGATGAAACTAGTGTCGATACTACAACCAACCATATCATGAATCTTCATCCACCCATCACCCCATCCATGAATTGGGACCAACGTCAAAAGAAAGAATTGAATCAAAGTATGAAAAATGTTATCAAATCAAAAGAAGTTGAGAAGCAGAATGGACAAATCAAATACGCATGGATACCAAAGAATACAAAGAAAGATCATACCTATCAAACTCCATCAGTCAAAGAAACTATGGGGAAAAATAGAAAAGGGAAAAGTATCCATCGAAGATGTCCACAAAAGAAAAAGAAAACTTTTCAAGCGATGTACAAAGTGTATCAAGAAATTGGTCCTAATTCCACGTACACTTCCGTATCCACCCATCATTGCTCATCTTCCCAAGTTTGGAGAGTCAAAGATTCCAAGCTATCAACTAATCCATCTTTTATCCCTAAACACACTCCATCCATGCCTCCACGCATGATATCCAATTCTCACATTGACCATGTATTGGCAACGACCCTTTATCATAAGGATTTTGAAGGCATTCTATCGCGATGTACACACAAAGACAGAGTTAACCCCGATATCAATAAAGCAGATCAAGAATCCCAAAAGTTGCATTCAAGTGCACGTATCTTAGCAAAGCAGCTTCTTCAAGAAGGATATCGATGGCACATCATGACAGGGGCATCTACGTCAACACCACCAGGTGGTTCAGCATAAAATATTTTAGAAAAAAAAAACCAAAAAAAATTTAAAAATTAAAATAAAATAAAATAAAAAACAAAAAATCCAAAAAAATCAGAAAAAGGATTGGAAGCAGTAAAGAGAAAAATTGTCCTCTAGTGAAAACTACTTCAATAGCACTTTGGGCAGGTACCATGATGAAAACCTAGCAAATAGGCATCATGTGTAGAATCGAGCATCCACGTGTGCCAATTCAGATGAAAGCATCTTATCCTATCCATAATAAATCGAGCATACCATCCATCCATAATAAATACATTCATCCATAAACCATTGATCCAATCCATTTTCATCCATCTGCATCCATCATCCAAGTCATCTTGATCTTGAAAAATTTTGGTGCACACTTTACACTTGCTTATGGTAAAAAATCTTGACATAGGTCATTTTTCATTGATCATATGCTACCTAGTGTTATGTGAGCCATGAAGCATTATCCAAATGAGCAGTCTTTATCTAAGCACCTTATCTTATTGCAAGATAATCCTTTGCATACTTTGCATGCTTACTGTATCCATCCATCCATACACCTATCTGAGCATCCATCCATGACATTCCATACATTGCTAGACACTGGGGGCAGATATTTACATCTTGCTTCGAGAATAAATCTTGGTCTATATCCTCTAACTTATGTGGCGATTTGAACATTGGAAAACGTGAACCAAATTGGTCAAAGCATTTGTGATCCAAAATCCAAATCACTAGCCCATGGCATATTTTCCCGAGAAGATGTTTCTTATCAATTCTTCATGTTTCAATTGAACATCAATCCAAACAATCACTATCAGTTGCATCTAAGTCACATCCTTCAATGTCACATCAAATCATCCAAAATAGATTTTGTTCCAAACCAAGCTTCAACAATCCTGATCAATTGAATCCAATCAATCCATAATCTTGGGATACCCTTCCTGATCATTGTGCTGCTTAACACTATCCTTGCATTGTTGTGCATCCTCAACAATGTTATCATCATCAATCCCATCAACATCTCAATCCTTGTGTTGCTTAGCACTATCCTTGCATTGTTGTGTATCCTCAAAAATGTTATCATCATCAATCCATCGATCCAATCAATCAACCTTAGCTTGGTTTTCAACAAAATCCCGAACAAAGCATTGATATCGTCACACACATCCATATCCAAATCATCAAAATCATGCAAAAATAAAAAAATGTTAGAAAATCAGAAAATCCAAAAACATTCAAAAGATATCAAAAATCAAAAAACACTCAAAAAGTCAGAAAACATCAAAAACATTGGAATCTGAACTACATCGTCTCTGAGCTTAAACGTAGGCAAGGCTAATCTTTGATAAGCCTCCGAGACATCAAAATACAAAAACATTTGAAAAATAAAAATCCAAAAACATTTGAAAATTTGAAAAATCAATACATTTGAAAAATCCAAAAAACCAAAAAACAGCCTCAAAACATTCCAAAAATGTCAAAAACATCCAAATATTTGAAAAAATCCATCTGTCTCGTCTCGCTTTCACCCACAATAATCAATCATCCATAATAAAATGATTGTCACCTTCATCCTTTGGCAAAAAAAACAAAAACAACCACAACAATCAGCAAAAGCAAGCTTCAATCGCAAAAAAATCAAAACAAGAAACCTTTAAAACAAAATCAAACTTTGGATCATTTTCAAACATGTCAGTCAACCTTATATCAATAGCCTATCAATCAACTTATCAAACCATCATCATCCTATACAATGCATGACCTAGGATATATCGTTCTGACAATGGGCATCATTTTGGGATATCACTTGGATTCTTATCCTATCAAAACACATCCCTCTAGCTGAAGGTATGAAGAACATTGGCTTGTTTGCGTACTTGATCTTTTCTTTTGATTTATCTTATTGTGCTGATTCCAAGGACCTCTCAATGATGTCCCCAACGAAGAGATTTAGAGAGATAGGAATGGGGCAACGATCACTATTTTTTGTCTTTTGTGCTTGTTGGACGTTCTTGTAATATAACTTAGCGAATACTTGCTTTGTTAGGTACGTACTAGCAAGGTTTTTGTATGTCAAGTGTGAACAAGAATACTCCTATCTGTTTGTCGAGTCAAAGTCCATTACATTAGGTACAATGCCATCCTAGTTCTTTATACCCTGATGCATCGTGCCTACGTGTGTTATCAAACATAAGGTAATTGGCCCTTTGAAAATCCCAACTCCTCGGAAAGTCATCATCATCATCATTATCATCATCTCATGTCTTGTTGGAATCTCTTGTTTTCTTCTATCTCTTGCTTTTTGCGCTAACATGGTACCATGACAGTTAATCATAAATCATCTACATTGCATCTATCTTGCATCCACAAACCATTAGCATACTGCATATTGCATATCATATCATATAGAAAGAATTAATCATACCACATGCATTCATCCCCATCATTGCATAATATAGATTAGTTATTCTAAAGATCTCATAAAACATATATTTATCATCCACTGCATAATCATAAAAGCATCATCATATCATATCATGTGCATCCATATCATCCATGCATCATCATATCATCCATTACATATAAACATCATAATCATCACATCATTAATAATGTAACTGTCATGGTACATATCAGGATCAAGTGGGTGTAATATACCAAAATAGGCATGAGGCTACCCATGGCTGATGACTGTCTACATCATCAAATCTATCTACATCAAATATTCGAGTTGAATTAATCTTGAACCTCTTTATTGAGAGATCAACCCTCAAATCAAATATTTTTGCTCGATCTCTCGAGGGGGCAATATACCGGCATAATTCTTCATTCGTTTGGGCAGCAATGGGGCATCTGAAAAAGTCAAAGTTGAATTTTGATCAAGACAGTTTATTCTTTGAAACAACGCAACAAGTACATTGCTTCAAAGAGGGGAAAAATGTAGACACGCAAAATATACTGATTGACATTGTGCACTTGATCCTGATTAACTAACATTGTTTCATCCTGAATCACCTCTTCAGCTTATCATCACTATTCATCCCTTAATTAAATAAATAATCATTTATCTAATTAAGTCATCATCTCTTGTTAATTAAATAAATCAATTTTATTTAATTAATTTTGTAATCCCCCTCTTAATTAAATAATACATTTTATTTAATTAAATCTCTAAGTCATTAAATCAATCTTTATCCAACATCATCCTTCTTTAGTTAAATAAATCAAAATATTTATTTAATTAAATCTAAATCATTATTCCTCTCTTTTTTTATTTAAATTAATCCAAAAATCTAAGTCAAAAGTCAAAATCATCTAATCTCCTTTAAATTAATCAAATCCTAATTAATTTAATCCTAAACACTCAAATCCTCTAGATTTTGTAACTTGCACATGAAAATAAATTTAATTGATTTATAAATAATCTATTTTCATTCAAAAAGGCATCAAAGATGGAATATTTTTCAAATTTGAAATCTCCCCCCAAAAGGACTTGTCCCTTTCAACAAAGCAATAATTTTATAATATATGTCCTTTTCCTTGAGCCAAGTGACATTTATTATATTCCCTTCCCTCTCACATGTCATCTCATCAAATTCAAATTTCAAACTTGCACATTGATCAAAATGTGCTCAAGCTTCCTCCATTCACATAATGACAAGTGGCATCTTTCCATTGGATGAATGTTAGTCCCACATTGCTCAAATTTGGACATTCATCCTTCAATTTCATCTATAAATGAAGAGCTCCTCTCCTCATTTGATCATCCACAATTTGAGTAAACTTACTCTACTCAAATCCATAGCAATTTATCATCAATTTCATCCAAGCATAGTTAGGTTTTATGCAGATTTTCATCTTGGAGCATACATCAAGCATCAACAATGTGGATCACTCTTCATCACATATCAACATTGCATCATTTGAATTGGGAAAGGGCCAATTTTCACATCAAATTGGCACCAATTCCCCCATGGAATCAAGAGTTTGCATTTCTTTCAATAGGATTTAATTTACTTTCTTGTTGTTTCATTATTTTCTTCTCTTCATTCCTATTTTGAGTTTTGTTAATGGATTTCATGGAGAATCCTTGTTCTTGCTTGCATTTCACATTCTAATGTGTTTGTTCATGTTGTTTTTCAGGTATTTGGATTGGGGTTCACACAAGGGGATCTTGTTTCATGTAAGGTCTTCTTCTTTGGGAACATCGTGCCCAATGTCTCCAAGAGAGAAGTCAAGAATATCAAATCACCACTTAAGGGATCCCTCGTTCATATCATGCCACTAAGAGAAATCGTATGCTTAGAAATATCACTCTCTTAGAGGGCATCAAACCCAATGGCACCACCAAGAAAAGGAAACATCACAAGAAAAAATAAAATCATGCAATGAAATATGCAAAATGTCAAAAGATGTCACTGATGTATGCCCTCACTTTAAAGTGGTTGCTAACACCATTACTATGAGTAACTACTTTAAAGTAGCCAATGTTTTCTCCTTAGACATGAGAGCTTTCATCAGAAAACCCTATGGAAATTCATATGTTTCTAAAATAGAGCTACATCATGAACAAGGAGGGAAGGGTTGACCCCAAAAATAAATAAGAGATCTATGGATTCGGGGTCAATATGTCTTAGCTACAATGTTGTCATAGAGCTTGAAACTGTCATCATTCCCCAAATACTCATAGAACTAGAAGAATGACACAAAGAGAGAAAAAATAATGAAAAATCCTTTCAGGTCAACATGCAAGAGACTTAAATGTCTCAACGCCTTGTGTCATCTCCAAAAGGAAAACACAAGAAAAATGAAAAAGATAAAATGTTTACAACATAGAGAAGAATGTAGATACATATGGAGGAATGCACAAAAAGAGAGAGATACATCAAACAAAACATCACGAGGCATCACATTACACACATGCAATCACATACAAGAACATGAAAATGAAAATAATGCAGTCACATACAAGACATGAAAAGGAAAACAAAGTAAAAGACTAGTAAGGTAGATGTGAGTCAACCTATAGCAAGTTGTTTGCATCCCAATCTTAGTCAATATAAATGGAAGGCGAGAAACTAGCCAAAGGGACAACAACACATCGAAACTAGGAAAAGGCTAACTAACCCCTTGCCCCCACTAAGTGAAGGACAAGGACGAGTTGAGATAGGTGATGAGAATGAGTTGACTCTCTCTATGATATCAAACTTTTTAAATATTTTTTTTAAAGCACAACATTCATCAGTACTATGTCCAAGGACTCTATGGCATTGATAATGAGACATGTTTGTGTTCTTAGGATATAGTTTTGGTTTCTCTCTCATGGGTGGTAATGTTATAAGTCCTTGGCTTAAAAAGTCTGTAAGGTTCTTTCAATTGAAGACATGGAACATGGAAAGTGTTATAGTTTCTTTAGTTTGTAAGGCTTTCATTTCTTGTTGTATTTTCACCAGCTTTCCTAGGTAGATATAGAGCAGGAAAACCTAAAATGATCTTGTCATTCTTGTTGGGAATTGGTTGTTCTTTAGGAAGGAGGAAACTTGTGTCAGCGGGAGGGTCTTGATATCCTATCCCTTTTGTTTGTTCAATAGGAATTTTCTCTAGAAGTTTATGAATTTAATGCTTATTAGTTATGTAACATCCTTGGTTTGTTAAGATCTTAAAGCCTTGGTTGTAAGTCTCTTCTAGGTTGATAGGAGTGTCGGTCACTTTGTTAACATAAGATAGATGACTATGCACTTTACTAGAGGAACTAGGTTCACTCATTGTTGGAAGTTTAGGCTTAGTTTGTGACTCAATTTCAGGTTGTAAAAGACCAAACATCTCAAGTTGTGTTGGTGACTTCATAGAAGGATAGAAGGATGCATTTTTTCTCAAGATTGTTAGGGAAATCATTTATGAATTCATTCATGCTAGCATCATCTTCTCCAATGATGTCAACTTCACAAGGAAAATAATTAGGATTTGGGTGAGTACGAGTAGGTTTAATTGCATTAGGATCATTTCCAAAAACACAACTTGAAACATCAACAAAGAGAACAAATATTTCCACACATTACTAGAACACTTGTCCATTTTTCAGATTTTTAGACCTAAACAAGGTGATTTCCTGAGTGTATTATGCAATAGAAGTTAAAAATGAAATGTTGCAAATGCAATTTTGAATTTTGACAATGTACTAGATGAAGTAAATTTAGCTAGATCTAATGAAATTAATTAAAAAAAAATCAAAAAACTAAAATAGAGATGTAATAGCAGCAAACAAAAGCATAAAATAGAAGATTTCAAATTCTAGAAATTCAGATCAGCACATGATCATGGAATCATTTTCCCTAGGGAAAATGGGTCCTAGATTAGGGTTTTTGAACTTATTTTTACTGATTTTTAAGCTTTTTTCAATGAGTTTCAGAATCAGGTCTATAATAGTAATTTTTAGGTTCAATTTTTTGTAAATGCAATATGAAATGCAAGTTGAAAATGTGATAAAATGATGAATTAAAAGACCTAGTTTGATATGCTTGATTTTTTATTTATTTTCAAATACAAATTTATATGATCTAAATAATATGCAAGATGACTATCTTTTTTGTATTTTTTAGATTTAAAGAATGCCAGTTCAATGCAATTCTAAAACCCTAGATGAGATGGAAATTTGAATGCAAAGTAAAACACCCTAAATGAGATCTAATTCAATGCAAATAAATGAAAATGAATGCAAGATCTAACTTAAGATGAAAAGAAAACTCCCAAAATCATAAAATTACAATGTTCAATATGTTGAGTTCACCAAAATGAAACAAAGAAAAAGAGGTTCACCCAAATGGGGATTCACCAAATGGATGAACCTAATTTTACTTAGAGGTATGTTTCACTCAATTATGAGGGCTATAATGCATAAATAACAACTACAGATCAATCCTAACTGCTATAACAACAATAAGGAAGGTTTTAAGATGCTGAAAAAATGTATACCTTATTAAAAAAGTGTTCTTTCGGGAGTTACTGAGGACTCATTTCCTAGTGGCAAATGGGTCCCTGCTAGGGTTTTGGAAAAGTGATTTCTGGGTTCTATTCTTCAATGTTTGCACTCCCAGCTCACAGGTAATCAGCTCTTGAAAGTCAAAAATAAATTTTGTAGCCTATTTTTCATGATCTTTCAAGATGGATGACAACTTTTGCAACTTTACAACTTTGACAACTTTTGAACTCCAATCTTGTTCTCCACTTGATCTTCAACTAAAAAACCTACAATCACACATCAAAGGAGAAAAAAATTGATTTTTTAGGGAATAGGGGTTTGCCTTGGTAAACCCCATTTAGGTGGATTGAACCTTATAATGAAACAATGATACCTTGGATGAAGTATTGTAATGTAAATCAGCAACCTAGCATGAAGTTCAACAACATGCATGATTCACTATGCCTTTGACATGATGATATGACCTTTGATTGTTGTAGTAGAACCTTGATAATATGCTCTTGAATTATCTTGAAGTGCTCTCTTGATCATAAATTTTTTATAATGTTTGAATACCTGAATGCTTAGATGAAACTATGTGAATTAGCCTTATATTTATACTTATCTTAATATTTAATCTCGAAATTCAAATAACACAAGCCGACATTAGATATACGATTCAAAATCACTAAAATCCCACCAAGAATAAGTTCAAAAAGGGGTCTCCTAGGTTAAGGAGGACCTATTCGCCAACTTGGGTGAAGAGGCCCTAACACAGCTAACTAGGACCAAGTTTCAGAGAGGTGAAATAACATGAAGAAAGGGGGTCCTAGGACATAGTGAGGACCCATTTTCTAGGTGGCGAATGCATCCCAGGTCACTATTGTAGGACTCAAACCTTGTAAAATTATGTTTTATGCAACATTGTTAATGAGTGTCAGGATTTATCCTTTAGAAAATGCAAGAAGTAAGGCTTATATTTTAATTGAAGGGGCGGGTATGTGCAGGATCATCATGGAAAAAACAAGCCCTTAAGTGGCAAAAAATTCAGAAAAATCAAAGTTAGGCAACTTGACCGTAAAAATTTGAATAAGTTATCTATATTATTTCAAAAATATGTAAGAATAGAATTTGTAGCAAATTGAATGTAGTTTCTAAATTACTAGGCTTATTTAAAAATTAAAAAAATCTATTTGGTGAAATTTTGAAATTTCAATGCAGTAGTACTTAAATTTCAAGGGAAAAATAAGTAGGTGTCTATTTGACCACCCTAACCACAATAAAATGATAATATTTTTTATAATATTTTAGATATAAGTAGAGGACTCATGTCCGGATGTGATGCATATTTTTATAATTTTTTTCCAAGTAAATATTAATTATGAATTTTTATTACAAATTTTAAAAAATATAAAACCTCGTGTGTCTAACCACCTTAACTTGGTCAAAACTTCATGAAATTCAATTTTATTTTATTTTATCCTATAGTATCTAAGCATAGAATGTGACACATGTTTGATTCAAAATTTGATACCATTTGAAAGCTATAGATTTTTTTAATCAGCCTATCAATCAAGACTTTAGTTGGAATTCAAAGTAAAGCATAATCTATATTGGTGGAAATTTGAGAATCTCCTTTAAAACCCTTTTCGTTTCATTAATTTTAGGTTAAAAAAATGTCATCAGCCACATACCCTACACATACCCATCATATCGCCACTTTTTGGCCCATCATGATCTTGCACATACCCAAGCCAATTAAGCTCTAATTATCCTCAATTAATTAATAAATTCCTATATTATTGTGAAAGTGTAAGAAAACACTTTACAACACCCTAAATAAGGAACAATTAAGTCCATTTTATCATTACTAAATTCATTCCCAAACTAAGCGTGAAAAAGGGTTACTTTTTTCGATGCTACATTTACTAATTCATCCCTCATCATCTTTTCATATTCATCTTTTCTAGTTCTCCATACATATTCATTGAATTCATCTATCTTAAAAAATGCATCATCAACCATGAATTCATTGCAAGCCTTTTCTCTAACATCATTTGCATTGTCTAATTCAATCAACAAATCTTTTATGAACATACCCTATGGTACTAACAACTCTACCTCCCTTGTAGGTGATGGTATATTTTGCATTAAGTAATCAGAGGTCACAATAACCTCATCATCTAAGTCCAAGGGGTATCAACAAGTCCTTGTGCTCTTTCATTTTTTCTCCTCTTAGGAAAGGATTCTATGGGTGTTGAATACAAATCAATGACTTGGTGAGTGGGAGATAAGGGTGGTGGAGATGGTGGCATATGGGAGGATGGCCTTGATTCCTCATATTATTTAGGAGTAGCAATAGTTTTCTCTTTTCTCACAACATCCTTTTGTTTTCCTCATTATATACCACCATTTCTAGAGAAGGAGGAGGTGGTGATTGTACTAGAGGAGGAGAAGAAAAAATTGGAGCAGTTGGTTGCATGGGTTGCATATGTATTTTTTTCTTCATCATTTTAATCTACAAATAAAACTCTAGTATCCTTTTCTTATCTTTATTATAAGAAATTAATAAATAATTGTATATCTTTGTTTCTACCTTGCACTACTCCCACAATGAATCTACTATTTATTTAATGAATTATGCAACATTAATAGAAAAAATTGTTGCCTCTCCTATAGATGTATCTAAGACCACCCTTTTGATTGTGATCCCTCCCCTTAAATTAGCAACAAGATCTATAATTTTAGGTTTATTTATTTTTGGGGCCAAAGCCCAAATAGCTTTAATACATCACATTTTGTACTGAAAGTTGACACCTTTAATGCAGTTAAGGCCTCCTCATCAGATGAATATACTTGTGAACTCTACCTCCTAATAGTATAAAATGCAATAGAAAATGATAGGTACCAATCAGGAAAAAGGAGTATGCATTTATTTCTTACAATTTTCCTACCTTCAACAGGTGTCATTTCCTTTTCGTTAGCCTTCATTTCTTTCTCCACTCTATCAGATATGACTTATCTATGTAGTTTAGGAGATTTTTCTAATTCATCCCTCAACATCTCTCCATATTCATATTTTTTAGTTCTCCATACATATTCATTGAATGCATTTGTCTTAACAAATGCATTATCAACCATGAATTCAATTCAAGCCTTTTCTCTAACATCATCTGCATTATACAATCCTATCAACAATTCTTTTGTGAACCTACCCTGTGGTACTGACAACTCTACCTCCTTTGTAGGTGATGTCATATTTTGCATTATGTAATCAAAGGCCACAATAACTTCATCATCTGAGTATATGGGGTAATCAACAAGTCCTTGTGCTATTTCAAATTTTCTCCTCTTAGGGGAGGATTCTCTGGGTGTTGAATCCAAATCAATGACTTGGTGAGTGGGAGATAAGGGTGGTGGAGATGGTGGCATAGGGGAGGATGGCCTTGATTCCTCAGATTATGTAGGAGTAGCAATAGTTTTCTCTTTTCTCATAACATCCTTTTATTTTCTCCTTGAGGAGACATACTGTGTTTTGGGAGGTTGGTAAGTTGGCCTTTCCTCAACGATGGGGTCTTTCCCCTTATCTTACACTTCAATGATGGGGGCCTTCCCTTTGTCTTTAATTTCAATATTTTCCTTGAATAGTACCATAACCCTATCAAAGTTTTGCAATATGGTTTCAATCCTCAGCATGGGATCCTCAATATCCATGTAAGTTCCTTTGAACTTAGGATCCTTTTCTTATCTTGAATTTTCCAACTTAGCAAATTCCATCGATTTCACTTTTTTTTTCCTCCGCTTTCTATAAATCAAACTCATTTCTTATGATATCCTCAAGGTAGTCAAAAATATGGTAAAAAATTCCTAACTTGATCCTTGGTTTCAAGGCTACAATAAAACCCTCATGATCATGATTTCTAGCCCTACTATTTTTCATTTTTAAGTGTGTAATCATTTTGAGAATGTTCCTCCACCCTTCCCTAATAATCACAAAATTAAAAAAAATAGTGTATGTGGGGAAGAGATTCCCCTTCTTATATCCTATCAATAAATTATCTTCAACAAGTCCTAGCTACCACATAACCTCAAGGAAACCTATTATGAGTGGCACAACTCTTGGTAACACATTTGGTGCATAATTTATGCCATAAACACTCAAAATAATATAGCTTGGATGGGGAATAATTTAACCCTATTTATGATCAATCTTCAATTAAGGTGTTTTTTCCTTTGCTCTCAAAAAATTAGGTAGTTCCCCAGAGATTCTTGGGAGATCCCTCACCAAATAACTCATCAACTTAGAAGAAAAGAGATTAGAGAAAGCAATAAAACTGGAATTGTGATCATGTTTTGTCAAGATGATGAGTCTAGCACTAGACTGGAAGGGAATTATTATCCTCATATTTTAAATTTAATGGGATACTTTTCCTAAATTTCTTCTTCCCCTTGAACAAAAACATGTGGCATACCAGTGAGTATGACCAGCACTTGACTCCAGTTTCACCATTCTTTAAGGCTATCAATACCTTGTGAATTTCATCAGATAGATATGTGCCAAAATCATACAACTTGTTTACCATTCCATGTTGAATATTGGCTTCCATATACATGTAAGCCATCGATATTCTTTGTGGAGGGTCTATCCCTAAAATATGACACAATGTTTGGAAGGTCTTGACAAAGTAGTACTCAAACATATCAATAGGAAAGAGATCTTTGTCTGTAGATGCGAGTCTCATTTTAACCCCTCCTTTCCATTTTATCATGAAGTTTGGTAGAATTGTTACTCTAAAAGTATTCTCATTTTTTTCATACTCCTTTCTCAAAGCTTCAATGTTGATCTTTTCTTTTGCATCAGAGTTGAGATTGAAAACCTCAATAAATCCTTGATGGCTCAAATTCCCCATCTCAACACCTACAATTCACCTAACAACCCTAACATTGGGGTCATAGTTGGATATAATGGCTTTTAGTAGTTCAATATCAAGATACACATTGGGGATGACAAGTCTTCCCACATTCAATATATCCAACCATTGTAGGAAGGAATTGTTACCAAATTTTTGCTACACCACAATTGGTGGAGCTGATTAAATATTATTATATTTGGAAGTGAAAATTACAGTTATTTTTGTTTATGCTCAAGTGTTGTTTACACTTTATTCATCATTCATCAAGTGATAGTTATGCAAGTGTTTCGAGACATTGAGTTTCAGAAGGATTACACATGTTTTTGCAAAATCAAATGGAGTACAAAACTGAATATATAAATGATAAAGCAATAGAGTGCTCTCGTTTATTTCATAAAATGATTCACGTTACATATGTTCATTTGATTGCAAGAATACAAATGATAGTACATTTTTGCATTTTGATGCATTTCTTTTCAGAATGAAAAGTAGAAAGAAAGAAAATTTAAGAATCCACACAAGCCGTGGATGTAACTGCCACAATACATCATGAGGAGCATGCTACACTACTAAGGATGCAAGAAAAAAAATCACATAATCATGAACATAATCATCATTGCTTGTTCTTTTGGATGATGCAAAAGTGGTGCACCATCCTCTGTCCTCGAGCTCCGATTGACTTGTAGGAGAAGAGAGGGGCTATTAGAGCTATGACTATGAACATTCCTATATGAACCACCAACAATAATTTAAATGTTGCTAATGATACATTGGAACAGTTGCAAAAATGGGAGATGGATATTAGCAGAGAAAGAGAGGACATCATCATCACATATTTTTTTTATGCTAACATCATTTGTTTCCTTGTACAGGTATAGGAAAAGTCATCTAGCTGATTATCTTTTGAAGACCAAGCATGTGGGAAAAAATGGGCTCCCATAAGGGTAGAGCTAGGCATGTTTCCCCTTATACGTTACAAATGGGGGTGAGAGAAGGAGTGCAATCATCATGTTCATCAAGAAAGGAAATATACAACTAGAAGAGTAAAATAGAGTTCATTCATCAAGTTATTAAGTTGACTGCTCACTCATAACAATCAAGTATGCTACCTAAAAGCTACAAGTGAACAGTAGGTTTAGATGAGCTCGATCAATTCAACTGGAATATATCATTTTCATGATTGCAAAATCTCAAATATTTTTGTATAGTTTGTATTTTTCTGCCATGGGTGTTGTTTTTTTTGCATCTTGTTTCATGATATTACATCAGCGCTCTATCTTTAAACAATGATAGTGAATAGGCATACATAATGCCTCAACAAGGAGCACTGTTTCAGATTTTCATTTGAGAAGAGAGCAAGTGCATGGTACAATTTTTATTAAATGGAGCATAAAAATGCATGAAGAGTGCTAGATAGAAGACATTAACCCACCAAGAATACTGAAGGAAAGTACAGGAAGTGTGTGGATTATGAAGATTCAAAATGCACTCTTTTTCCTTGCTTACATTGCATGAGTTTTGACCCTACAAGCAATAAATTATACAAAGAAAGATGAGGTGGTCATTCTCTTAAAACAACAGGCCTAGAAGCTTTTGATCATAGGAAGGTGAGAGTAAAGTGAAATCACATTGGCCACCTTTAGGAATGAAAGGTTTCAACACATGTTTTTCATTTTTCCTAAAGGCTTAGTTTGTTGTCCCAAGAAGAATACAACAAGGATTTGAAGTGTTCTGTTGTTTATCATTCAAAGCTATAGAGTTTCCTCTTTCAGAATCAATGGAGATGTCTTATACAGAAAGAAGATTTTGTTTTCATACAAGGGAAGCATGTTTTTACATAGTGTAAAGCTTATAAAAATTTATGTCTTGACAGAAGGAAGCAAGCATATGGTGTCACAGAGATAAAACAGAGCTACAGATTTACAATTTTGAGTATGTCAAATACCCACATGGGTTCTTGTCAAAATACATAAATGAGAAGATTCTTTCAAGTTTTTATAAATACCCAGATGTGGATTTTTACTCAGAATGCATATTTGCTATGATTTCCAGAATAACCACATTGGGGTTTTTAATTGGAATGAAGATAGTTACATTTTTTCAGTTTACCCACATGGGGTTTTCAATAGGAAATACAAGATAAATGTTTTCTTTCAGAATCAAGAGTTACCCATGTAGGGTTTTTCACAAGAAATTAAAAAAATGAATGAGATACATCATGGGTCGAGCCCAGTTATGGAGGGGCTTTAGTTACATAACTCTCAACAAATTGAAAGGAACAATTTTGAAATCACTGTAGTTTTCAAAAAAATATGAAGATTAAAGAATGAGGAAATACAGTGCGAGGTTCTTCATAAAACCAGAACCACATGTTCATGGTGCGGCTTGGGTAGTGGTCTGCATTTTATTCATTCAAAGCAGCAATCATAGCTCTCATAGTTTAAGCTTTTAAATCTTTTTCATTAACATAGATACAAAAAGAATAATAGAAAGAGTGAAGCTCACCTTGTGATGCCCGTAGAAGAATAGAGAAGCCACAACCAAGCTCTTAAGAGCTCTCAAGAATAAGGGTTGAGCTCTCCCATGGTGGCCAACAAGAGACAAGGCAAGCACAAAGAGAAAAAACACAAGGAAATGGAGTAAATGCATCAGAAAATTTGCTAGAGCCGTGGCTTGTGAGGCCATTTTTCTCATCAAAAGAGCCAAGGGTCGAATAGAAAACAAAAAATAATGCATACCATTAGCAGTAGAGGTTGAGTATGGTGGAGATTCGAAGGAAAGAAGCTCAAATGAAGGTTTCCAGCTAAAACCCTAAGCTCTCATGGTGGTGGATGTCTTCATAGCAGAAGGAAAACTTGTCAAGTCCAAATGATGTGAAAAAAGGGGAAGAATGGTGGTTTTGTTCATTAGGGTTTCCCAAACCCTAATTCGACTTACAGGGTTTGTTGCTTTAATTTTTGAAATCTCTATGCCAGATAAAATACCATGGTGGTCGATAATCATTTACCCCTAAGTCTAAACAATACATGGTAATCGATGCCTTAATGGCAGACTTTCAATATGTTTAGGTTTGCCTCTTTTTCCTAAAGGCATTTTCATATATATGTCTTGATTTTTATATATACCTTGGCCATAGTTTTATTTTCCTTAACACATATGCCTTAGGTTATATCTTTTATTGATTTTAAAGAAATCAATTTGAAAATTCATGCCTTTATTATTTGTTTTGATTGATTTTTTAGAAATAAATTATAGATTGGGGAATTGTTTTTAAAAGGAGGATATGGATAAGAGATTTTCCTTGTATTTTTTATGATTTTTCAAGAAAATAAAATTGTATTAGAGATAGGGTTGTATTATTTTTGCAAAAGATTTCAAAATATTTTATTGCAAAAAATAAATCTAGTTGTGAGGATACTAAATTTGCAAGCCATGTAAAGCAAAATTAAAGTGATATTTTATAAATTACTTTAATTCTTCGCTATTTTTAGCAGATTTCTTGCTTTTCTTCCTTGGGTCGAATTTGAGATTCCTGCTAGACAGATAAGGTGTTTTATTTGCTCTAAAAGCATATTTGGCCTATTTTGAGAGGCTTTTCAGTATGTATTTGCAAAAGGTGTGTTTTTTCCGCTTTTGTGCAGACTTTTGAGGTAGTTTTTGATACCTTTCCTTGAGCTTTCTTCTTGAGCTCAATTAAGGTTTTGGAGATATAGCTTGTGAAAAACTTAGTGTTTTTCTAGTTCATATTTTAGTTTCTTTTTCATACACATTTTTGAGCTTGTAAACTTCCTTTGTACTCAGTTTCAAATTTTGGGAATACTCCTATAGTTGAATAGAAACATCATTCCTACTTCTCAATTTTGTGCCTTTTGTAGTTTTAGTTTGATGTTGTATTGAGATTTATGCTTGCAGAATCCTTATCATGTCCTAGAGCTGCAGAAAGTTCATTAAATACAGGTTGTGTGTTGTGTTTAAACTCAAATCTTCATGCAAATTATTTATGTGTTGATTGTTCATGAGAGGTTGTGAGATATTGTTGATTTCAGAAAGCTATTTGTGAGAACAAAATAATAGTCATCATTAAATCATTGTCAATTCTAACATAGGTTTTAATTTCAGTCATTTCCTCTATCCCTTTTCCTAGAAAATTACTTAGAATAGGATCCATCATTCGAAGAACCAACTCACTCTGGAGATTCTCTTTTCACATAGATCACCCACATCTGAAAATATTTTCCATGTTTCAACAGATAGTCCGATTTTGCAAATCTGACATAGGGTGCATATCTGATTGCTAACAAGAATATTGGAATTTTTCCTCCCAAACTAATATTTAAACAATTCCCATATAGATCTTAAATGAGATGAGAGATAGAGGTGGAGAGAGGTGGGTAAAGATACAAGGTTGGAGAGACATGGAGATGGGGAGAGAGAGAGAGAGAGAGAAAAAGAGGTGAGAGATAGAGGGGGAGAGAGGTGGGTAATGAGTCGATCGAAAAATCGGATCAGGGGTAAAGAGACAAGGTCAATGAGACTCAAAATGGGCAGAGAGAGAGAGAGAAAGAAAGAGGTGAGAGATAGAGTGGGGAGAGAGGTGATCAATTTCGATCAGGAGAGATAGACTTGGATATGGGGAGAGATAGGTTGTGAGGGAGAGGTGGCAATCGAGAGAAAGGAGAGAAATGGGTGAGAAACAGTAACAAAGGGAGATAGAAGAAGAGAGAGGGAGGGAGGCAAGGATGGAGATGGGGTTAATGAGGGAATACAAGGTAGAGAGGGTGGGAGAGACCTAGAGGGGGTTGAGAAAGAATAGGGTAAGTATTGGTTAAGAGGGAAGGATACAAAGAGGGAGATAAAGGTAAAATCTCAACTATCCATCATCAATCATAAACCATAAACTCTAAGCCTTATCAAGGTGGGGTAATGAGAGAAAAATAGAAAGCAAAGTTGGTCTTTTTTCAATGCAATACATTTGGCACTCGCCAAATGTGTTTCATTGGGAAATACCAACCTGAAGGGTTGGATTTTTCCTTGTGCATCCAACCCAAAGGGTTGGATGACCATTTCATGCCAAGGATGTGATTTTTTGAAAGTGTAACAAAATTTCACACATTTTTATCCATGCTAACCATCAAGTTTGCACATCTTTCAATGCAAGTTTATTAAAAAACTATGATGACGCTAGGCTCTCTCTTACCTATATAACCATATAACTTTTTAAATATTTTTATTATGTTAAGGTTTTCATCCATAACTTCTCTTGTTAGTGCTTCCATTTTTTTTTTAAACCAACATGTGCTAGTTTTAGTAGAGATTTTTACTCATTCATCAAATTTTGAAAGAAATTACATTTTTATAAACTAGACTCCATTCTACACATAATGACAAAAAAAATTATTTTTTATTAGTTTTCAAAAAAAAGGGGGGAGCACGCTCAAATTTTAGCTTTTAGGATGTGTCCACTTCAAAAATTTGTAAAATAAATTATATATTCATTAAAAAATGCCAAAAGAACTGGGATAAACTACATGGTGCTAGCTAACTTCTCACCATTCAAATTTTTGAAATTCTAAAAAAGATTAATGGAAAGGGAGGCCACAACATACACTATGCTACTTTTTTTTATAAAATCAAGACCACTTTTGGTGGCCCCCATTTTTGAAACCCTTAATCTTCATTATTTTTAGAAAAAAATTAGTAGCTTAGAAAGTAGACTTAGATCACTTCAACTCTTGTTCTTGTTGTATCTTCAAATTTTGAGCTTAACTATCTTCATTTTCTCATGAACATCAAACTTTGTTAATTTCAGAGAAAAAAAGTGGCATCTTAAGAGCTATTTTTGTGTCACAACTTGGTGCACCTACCTAAATCATCTATCATGACCATATTATCTGCTATAGATGAGTCATGGTGATGTGCATCTTGATAATACTCATACCCATAAACACAAAGTTATATGCAATTTTGACAAAAGTGAGGTGGATGTCGATCCTTGGAAGACTCATCTATTGGCCTATACCAAAGGCCTAGTGTGTTGTATAAGGGTCTAAGTCAAAATTCTAATGGACTCTAGGATCTCCACCTCAACACCCTCATTCACAATAGAAGGGATAACAACATGCTCAAAATTAGGCCTAGATATGGGTCTCAATTCTTTTTTAGGAAAATTGTTCCCCCACTCTATCTTGTGCGGAGCCCACACCTCTACCCTATAACTCCCTCATGTGGAAGTAATTATCTCATTGAGGACTAACTCACAATAGAGTATCCTCAAAAAGTATTATGGGACCTAATTATTATTTCATGGAAGACGGTTAAAAACATCTAGCACCGATCCAAAAAATTATTGTGTATCCATTGGTGGTGGCATTAATGGATGGGAACCTCTTGCAAGAACCATGTATGGGTTGATTGGTTTGTGGGTTGGTGAACAATGAACACAAGTCAAATTTGAATATTTTTCTTTAATCTAGCCATAAGATAATTTGTTTGATTAAAATTATCTTAGCTATTCCCTCTTGTTTTACCAACTATTGATTTGGCCACTCACAAATATTATGTGTGAGATGATGGATTCTAGTGAATTGGCAAGGGTGGACCTATGGGATTTTATTGTAGTTGGATCTCT
>VDFB02000007.1:92429152-92440253 GCA_007258455.2 Sequoia sempervirens | reverse complement strand
GTTTCAATTTATTAAAACCAAATAATTACTCTAATAATATTTATTTAATTTATTCTTCAATTATATCAACTATCCATTAAATTATTTTAAAACCTTTTAAATCTGATGATCTCAATTTTATGAAATAATCAAACAAAGGCATAATCATGAACATTACTCCATGAAACATACTCTCAAGCCAAATCATACTATATAGCGAAACGAGAATGAAATGACAACCATAATGACAACACAACTCAAACTAACCTTACAGACGGGATGTGACATCAGACACTCATCCTCGACAAGGATGCTAGCTCAATGTGGGGGACCCGATGCTACCTCTGAATCAACAACCTCCATTGGGATTTAAGGCACGCTCAAACCTCACAATTCAAGTGGAGTCAATTCTTGGTACCTACAACCTGCAACAAATCACATGGTCGAACATGTGCATAGGGAAAACAATCAATCACACCGTGAAGGGAAAATTGCTGAGTCAGGGCGCTTGCAAGCGAGTGATGTATCACTATTCCCCTTCACCAATACATCGACACACAATAAATGATATTGAATCATGATAGAATATACATCCAATAAACACATAATATTCATATCAATGATAACTCACATAAACCATTAAACTAATCTACTAACCATAATATAAGCATGATATCATCATAACATCAGATATAAAAGTGCCATCATATCCAAATATCATCAAACAATATCATAATGTCCACCAGAACTAAGTAATCCTTCAAACTAAGAACAAATTGGGGAACTACAATTCTATTAATATTAACTCCACTATTAATGACACAATAATATATAATGGGATGATGGTCGACCTTTTAAGACTTGCATTTTCTAGACTTGCATGGTTGACCTTTTTAATTCTCCTTCAAACTTATTGTTGCTAAGAAACAAGTGTACGAGATTGGAAGAACCCCATAACCCAGGAGGAATCTCACCACTAAACCGATTGTTCTCGATGTGCAGATACTGTAGAGACCGGCAGACTTCCAAGGAAGAAGGCAGAGTACCGTTGAAATTGTTTGAAGAGGCATCCAAGTTAAAGAGCGCTCCTCTCATGCACAGATTCTTTGGGAGAGGCCCTTCCAATTTGTTTTCCATCACTTGAACGAGACGGAGATTAGAGTATGTACCCAAACTCTGTGGCAACCATCCATTGAGCATGTTGTTGTTCACCATTAAGGACTTCAAATGCCGTAGCTTGCCGAGCTGAGCTGGTATCTCTCCCGTAAGCCGATTGATAGACAAAATAAGAGTCTCCAGATATGTGAGATTGGCAATTCCGTGAGGAATTGTGCCGTGAAGCTGATTGGTGCTCAGATCCAAACTGGACAACCTCCTCAGCTGGTCAATGTTGGCCGGAATTTGTCCAGACAAATTATTGGTATACAAATACAATACTCTCAAATTCTCGAGAGCCATTAAACTGGTCGGAATATCTCCCCAGAGATTATTCATCGACATATCCAACCACTCCAGCTTCGATAAATTGCCCAAGAAAGTTGGGATTCGGCCTTCAAGACTACAATTATATAGCCATAATTCCTGCAGGTGCTTTAAATTGCCAAGCTCTTTGGGCATCACACCAGGACTCAAGGGATTACCGCCAATCGTCAAGTTCTTGAGAGACTCCAACTTACCGACAAAATTAGGGAAAGCCCCACTCAAACTATTGTCGTGTAAAAAGAGAGCTTCGAGCTTTGGCAGCATTCCGAAGGCCGGAGGAATGGAGCCACTGAAAGTATTCTCTGCCAAGTTCAACTCTCTCAACTCCTTCAAATCGGAGATACGAGTGGGCAATGTTCCAGCGAACTGATTGTTCGACAAGTCGAGTTTCTGCAAACGCTGGCAATGCAAAAGGCCGCGTGGGAAGGGACCGCTGAAAGCATTGGCTTGGAGAGTGAGGCCCATGAGATTCGGAAGGCTGCATATAGCAGAAGTCAAGTTGCCAGCAATCGAGGCACCCGTGAGATTAACAGCGGTAACGGTGTTGAATGCATCACAAGAGATTCCTTGCCAAGCACATGGATTTTGGTGAGACTCATTCCAGTTGCTCAAAATTTAAGACGAGTCCCTCCAACCTCCCCTTTGATTTGAAAAAAATTACCTTGTCTTGTGAGAGGGAAGTGCAAGTTGGAGAAGAAAAGCAAAAAGGTGAGAATGCATGAAAATAAAGGAGAGCAAGCAGAAGCATGATTGTTGCTATATGTTTGCAAACCTAAACTAAAATTGAAAACTTGTTTTGCAATAAATCTCAAAGAATCTCTTTTAGATATAATTTATTATTTAAAAGATTATATTTAAATATTAGTTTATTATTAATAATAATTATATAGATTTAATATTGTTTTATATTATTTCATTTTTAATTATTCTTTTAATATTAATATATTTAATCAAATAATCTTATAGTTATATAATAATTACCATATATATATATATATAATTTTAATAATATATATGTAAAATATGCCTAGATATATCCTTCTAGGAGTTTATTGTAATTTTATGTGACAAAATTATTAAAAATAAATGTGTGGAAAGGATATATCTTTGACATATTTTATATATATTAAAATAATATATATGCTTAGTTTACATATTTTTTAATATCTTATCCTTATAAATAAATATTATTTTTAGTAGATAAGATATATATATATATATATATATATATATAATGTGAGGAATATCTTTTTAAAAAAGATCTTAAATATTTTTTCAATGACATAACGACATCAAAGAATATTTTTGTTTTTTAAAAAATTTCAATATTTTGTATTCAATAGTAAATTTAGGAAAGTTCTTTGTAGTTAATTTTCTAAATTTTAGAAACTTTTTTTTAACATCTTATCCTTATAAATAATTTTTTTTTTTAAATAAGATTACTTAAAATATTACTTTTTTAACATCTTATCAAGAATATCTTTTTTAAAAAAATCTTTTAAGTTTTAAATATGTTAATTTAGAAACTTATTTTTATATGAAATAGTAAATTTAGATTATTTCTTTTTTACTTACTTTCTTATTGTGATAACTTATGATCAATTTTATATATAGAAAAATAAATTAAGTATAAAGATTTACCCAAAATTTACTAAATTATTAAAAAAACTGCCACTTGCACGTCAATTTTTTACTTGAGGAGTTTTTCTTTACATGAACCTCGAGTGTCCTCAGAAGAATGCCTCTCGACGACTATTACTAGCATATATATATATATTATATGCTAGTTTACATATTTTTAATATCTTATCCTTATAAATAACATTATTTCTTTAGTAGATATGATTACTATATATATAGAAACCAACCATAAACTACGAAAGAACAAGAGACAATTTTTTTTCTTTTGTATAAAAGAGACATCATATCAAGTAATCACTCTAAGGAAAAGTACACACTTACATTAAGAAGGTAAGAACATATGCACATGCAGAAGATAACGAACCTATCATAATGCAAATTGTAACTAATCAAGTGAACATAAAAGTTCTCTAAGGTTCCCTAATGACATTACTTATGCCATAATAACCACATATACTAACACCATAATCTAGATCAAGACTACATAAGTAACATGCTAAGATACTAGATCATGATGCATCTTTCCATAAATGAAACCACATAACATAAATTAGGAACATCACATAACCTACAACATCTTTATTTTCCCATGACCTAAATAGATTCATTTTAGAGCACCAACCCAAATATTCCTATGACAACCATTTTCCATAAATAAATAACAACATTCAACTGCATAGGGATAGATGGTTCCAACACCAATCTTTCTAAACACTAAGCTAACCATGTACAACCATATCATTAGTAAATATTTTTATTGATACAATTACATCAATCTCCATAGGAGTGTTCAATACTAATAACTACAATTACAATTCTAATCATAAGATACATATATATTATTTGTAATTGAAACATAATACTTGAAAGTAGAAAGCAAGCTCCAACCATCAGCACACGAACAAGGCTTTGGATTCCCAATGGAAAGAAACAACCACCCAACCATATGGAACCCTTAGGTCCACCCCACCGTGCTCAGGAGATAAACACAAGGCCCCACACATAAGTATAAAAGGAAGAACAACAAGGTCACCACTAACAACCATGGAAATACAAATGGAGCAGCACTCAATCATGAAGGCCATCAAATCACAAGAATGTAGAACATTCTCGAAAGGAAGCTTAACACCTCATATCATCATAAATACATAACCACAACAAAATAATGGAAATCCAACAAGAACCAATTTTCAATATCATAGATCGACACTAAATAACCATAAGAGGTGCCAACAACTATAAGATCCAAAAGTCCTCAAATGAGAACACAACATCAACCAACAATAAATATCAATGGGAACCTTTCATTAGCATCAATAAAGTTGTTATGAGGCATATATGCAACATCAAATAATTGAAAGGAGGATTCAACAATAAATTCTTGGGGTTCTACTCAAGAACACAAGAAAATATCAAATAATACCAAAGACACACAAAAATCAAAGAGAAATACAAGACAAGGGAATACTAGGTTGCAGTAGGGAAGAGTGTCATCGCATGGTCCTAAATGGGGTTATCTTGGCTGCCTCACACTAGGCATCAACCCCATAGGGTAACATGCAGAACCAACTTCCTTTCATGAGGACAAGAAGGTTGATCTTGCCAACCAGGCCTTCTCAAACCATCCTTAGCCTAATCGAGCACTACAGACATGGGTGAGGCATTTCATTATCTTAATTAAAGTTAGAATCTACCCAACTCCCTAGTTCATTAATTAGGTTATCACTTGTTTAAGAAACTCACACATGGGTTATCTTGGTCGCCACTTTGTGCATCGACCCCCATTGAGAGTCACTCCCCCTACAACTATAAGACTCAATAAGAAAAACAAGGTAAAGTCATCATGCACATAAAATGAAAACCACAAAATACTTAACCCGAGCAAGGCATAACTCATCTCGCTCTCAAACACAATTGTAGTACAAATAAAGAGTGCATGGAAAAAGACCCATATCAACACATTGCAAGTATCACATCAACCCAATTCAAGGATAAACATAAACATTTAACCAATAACATAACTCCCAAGCCTTTGGAAGACTCCTAATATTCACCTCACAAAATGATTTATACATTTTTACAATAACCCACAATCATTCCCAATCAATAATCATTCACTTACTTCATACAAACAACTTGAAACACTAATAGAAACATGGAATCAAGAATGGGCTTACAAGCAACCATTTAAAGTTTACTAAATATTCATCTTAATCAAAAGATAATTTATTTCCATAAGAATGTCACCAAATAATCATACATGGCTTTCCCAGAATGATACATGAATCAGAATAAGGATTTCCCAAGGAAACCTTCCAATACGAAGTTTCATTCCCATACTCTCAAAATACAGAAATCCATAATAATTTTTAACCAATCAAAGGGAAAATCCATAGAATATTAAAACCATCATGAATTAGACATAACAACATGAAATTCCACAAATAACAGGTTTCTATACCAAACCCTAGCCTCTGGAACTAACCGAGAAATAATTATAAAATGCAACAGAGATAGATAATCACTAAATTAATCATAACTAAGACTTTACAAATTGGGTACGACTTATTTTTTTATAGTTTTTCAAAGACTTGGTGGCACACCTTCTATAAAAATTTCAAAGAAACCCAAATCTAAAAATGAAAGTTATCAAAACCGCAATAGACTGGTTTTCTTATGACAGTTTTATTGTTGTCATAACCTTCAAAAATTCTCATTTCAAGGAACATGGAACCAACAATCCCATACAATTTTTAGAATTTCAGACACATAATCCAATTGATTCAACACACATAAATCAAATACCTACAATCTTTTTTTTTACATTGCCCAAAACATAAATTACAAAGGGTACAAACCCCTACCTCAAATCTAATGAAAAATCAGAAAGAAGAAGAAATTCTAAAACTCAAACCACATCAAACGCTTGATACATACACATAATTCAATCACAATAAATCTCTTCATTGTACAACATCAATGACAAAGGGTATTAAACCCTACCTTGGTCCAACACAAGAATGGTAGCAAGAAGAGAAATTTGAAGAACAACATGTGTAACCAAGCTCCCTAACACACATCAACAATATTCAACCAATTCACCAATTCCCAACACATAATAGCCAAGAAAACCTGTAGCCAAAATGATAGCAAAAATATGCAACAACCACCCACAACAATCCCCCAAATACTCCTTTTTAAAATCTCCCAAAATACTCTTGCCATTCCCCCACAAAATTTGTAAGGAAGTTCAAACAAAAACCAAATAAAATAATAATAACAATTATAATATCTTTTCCCACATCACGAATACCCCCACTCAAATATTCACTTAATATCATATAATACTTAGCACATAACCCCTATACCCATATACTTTATTACATGGTGTACTAACATAACATTATTATATATTAATTACATAATGTGAATAATTCACACATACATAACCTATAAAAAGGGTGCAATCACATAAATTCCAAAGAATAAGATATAGCCCAACCAACATAATCAACAAGGTACTCAAATATCATCTCTGTGATAGTCTGATGGGTAGACTCATGATACTTGTCCAATGTTAGGACAATGGCTTAGGTTTGGATACTAGGCCTTGTACTATCTCCCATTAACAACCATTGGGAATAAAGGCACACTCAGACTTGTGGGACTAGGTGGAGTCGATGTCTGATACATGCATCCTGCATAAGAGAAAACGTTGTGTACAATATATATATATAAAATATCAAGCTCATATCAGGTACATTCCTAAATAGTTCATGCATACCCTTTATTTCACACCGTTCACATCGCATGTTCTAAATAATCCATGCATACTTTATTTGCCAAATTGTTTTTACTCTTGAACAATGCATTTTTATCCAAGGATGGAGGCAAAGCACTCTCAAATCCATTGGCTATTAAAATTCCTCTTTCCTTTAGTATTTCTCGAAAATATTTTAAAAAATATAATGACAGGATCAAAAATATTGTCCACTCTCTTGTGTTGTATGTTGTCTCACTGAAGCAAAGAAATTAGAGAGTATGATTTAAAAAATAAAAGAAATAATAATAGAAATACTACTTTAATAATTAAAAATATAATTAGTATAATTTAAATGATTATTTAACAACTACTCTAGAAAAATAAAAAATAAAAATATTGTTTTTATATTTAGATTTTATTTTAAAATTTATTTTAAAACTATTATTATTAATTATTGAATTATTTTAAGATAAATATTTTATTTTATTTTATGAATTATAGAAATTAGAACTTAATTCAATTTTAGAAAATTTAAGTATAGTAAATTTATGAAACTTAACAATTTAGAAATTTATACTAAAGTTATGATTTTTCCTTGGAAACTTATAGCAATTTGGAAAGTTTTAACAATTAAGAAACTTTTAGAAACCTATAGCAACTTATAAACTTATATCAATATAGAAACTTTTCTAATATATAAACTAAAAGAAATAATAATAGAAAGGTTACTTTAATATTTAAAAGTATAAATATTTAATTTATATAATTAATTTTTATTATGATTATAATTTAATTAATTATTTAATAATTAGATAATAATTTTTAAAAATATATATTTATATTAAAAATAATATATAATTAACATTATTATATTCCTAAAATCTATCTATAAGTAATTGGTCATTTTTAAGCTTAGTCCAACCTAGCTAATCTTTATAAGATTTCAAATTAGTTCTACTTATTCCAAGTTATTTTTGATACATTTAGTTGATTTCATTCCAAGTGTTGATTTATTTTCAAATGATTATTATATTTTCCTTTGGAAACTTATAGTACTTTAGAAATTTTTAGCAATTAAGAATTTTTTAGAAACCTATAGCAATTTATAATAATATTAGTTGGTTCCCTTTAGGGTAAATAACATTAAATGTTTGAAATGTATCAAGATGGAAATATTTTCTTATTTCCATGCATGTAACCATTTTCTACATTAGCCTCTTTGATTCAAGAAAATCATAATGTAGAAATAAAAATGGTACTCTACATAACTTGAAAATAAGAAATATATAAGTGTAGAAACCTTCTACCACTAACAATTTTTTAGGATCTTGATAAAAAAGAACATGCCTTCATTTGGTCTTTAAATTAATACCGAGGAAAAAGTATGGTTACTATAATATAATAATTGAGAAATAAATCTTAAAAAATATTTATACTGACATTGAAATAAAAATTCATCACAAATTGTGGGGCTTCTATTAATATGACAATTTAATTTTTTATTTATGCCGAGACGCTCTACAATGAAAGCAAAACAATGTGTGCATTTTGAAGTCAGAGCTTAATAATCGTAGTTAAACGCTCTTCAACAGAATTATTACGCCAAGAGCCAAGTATAATAGTGAAAGCATTCGAAGAATATTCTCCGTAAAGTTTTGAAGTTGCATTGAAAATGACAAGCAGGTAGAAGTATGGGCTCATAAATAATTTAGTTATTTTTTAAAAATAACCCCATATTCACTTAAATGGGAAAGTGGATGAACGAATCTGGGAAATAATAATTTAACTGAAAGGTGGTTCCTAAGTTGTTGGCGCTTGGAGAAGGATGGAGGAGATCAATAACTACCTGGGGCAACCGATCATTGAAGGGATAGGAGGGTTGCATGGTATCGTGATGATTTGAGTACCAAGATTTCTTGTTACAAGTATCAATTCTGTCAACCTGTTTAGTATTTGCTTCTTCCCTGTTTCTATTTTTTATTGAACAAGTCCTCTGGTGAATCTTTGATAGTTGTGAGGCATGATCTGTGTTTGAAAACCCTCTTCATCAAAGCATGCAAGTGCTTTCAATTTGTGATTTTATTATTATAATGGACAACAATTTGCTTTCCAGTAATTCTTCCCATTAGCACAACTGACCACAATAATAAAATCCAATGGCAGAAGGCTCTTACCAAGAACAAAACAACCTCCTCGTATGATGAATTTGACAACCTTGCAATGGGAATTGTTTAGGTGCAATGCGAATAACTGTCTTTTCATGTAATTTTTAATCCATGTTTCATGTATTTTTAATCGAATTTCTAAGTGTAAAAACTTTCTCTATGCCACAGCGAAAAAGTAATCGGCTATGGAGTTTTCTAGTCATGATATACTTCATTTCTTTTGTGACTTACTTTATCCTGTGGAAAATGTACAAGCGTGTTCTAAATATTAGAGCAAGGGAGCAAGCTTCCTTGGAGGTGAAACCTAAGCAGTTTGTAGTACTTGCTCAAGATATTCCTCCAGTACCAGCTGGAAAGACACCAAAGAACAAGTAGATTCTTTCTTTAGGAGACTGGACTCGGACATGTTCAAAAAATCTTTGATTAGCACTGACATTTCTGAGGTACATGGAATGATCTTCTCTGACCTAATTCACTCTATAAAAATTGAAATGTCTCCTTTTTTAGGTCAATTTGTACTTGCCACAGGATTTAACACATGGTTTGAGGTATCAGTAGCTAGCATATGGACACCAAGGGAGCCAGATTGTGATTGTGGATGCAATTTTTGTAGGTATTTTGAAGGGAGACAAATCAACAAATAGGATTTTTGAGTTAATTTTCATCCTAGCCAACGTATTTCTTTGAAGATAGGAAGATTTGGCTCTTCTTGCAGTTGGGTGGTGGTTTTTCCAATCAGGGTTTTGCTATGTATGAGGGTGTGAGCCATAATGGAATTATGGTTGTTCTTGCAAGACACATTCTTAAGGGCGTAACAGTGCTCAGGGGCACAAGAGATTTTTTAGAAGGATTAGAAATGAGGGTCTAATCCCCATATAGGAGCGCTATTAAGACATAAGAGTATGGTAGTGGTTCTCTGGGAAGGCGATAGATAACTTCTTGGAGATTCACTTCTTTTGGGCTAGGAAAGGGGCATGTAATGAACCATGAGATATGTGTGGATCTTTGGTATCGGCCATTCGAATATGTTCAAAACCCTTTTGATTTGTGATCGAAAGGGTTTTGCACTTTCTTTTTGTCTAGCCATAATTAGGGTACAAATTAAATGTAAGTAATACTAATATTTGATCATGGACAGGGCTTAAAGCAACTCCCCCATGAAAAAATTTAGCTTGCAACAAAGTTTGGGATTGTATTTACTACTGATGGAACTATGTGTGCCAAGGGTTCCCGAGAGTATGTTCGGAAATGTTGTGAAGAAAGTCTTAAATGTCTTGATGTGGAGTACATCGATCTTTATTATCAACATAGGATAGATACATCAATTCCAATTGAAGACATAGTAAGCACAGTTTGCCCCTATTTGCATCAAATTTTTCAAAAATACAATAGAATACAAATTACTAGACTTCTTTTTTCTTTTTTGCTTTGTAAAGATCCATCTAATTTGCAGCATACTTCATATTTTGGCCCCTTAGAGATTTGAGGCAAGCAATCAAGTGTATATGCATTCATAAGACTTCATTTATGGCATGCATATTCATGAATGATTTTTTTCGAACATTGTATGTGACTTTTTTTGTGGCAATGGATGTAGATTAGAGAACTCAAAAAACTTGTTGAAGAGGGGAAAATAAAATATATTGGACTATTAGAAGCTAGTGTCGACACCATTAGAAGAGCACATGCAGTACATCCTATTACTACAATTCACCTTGAGTGGTCCCTTTGGACTCATGACATAGAGGAAGACATAATCCCTGAATGCAAGTTTTTTCAAGCTTGGTCAAGCATATTTTGTTTGAGTTAATTACTTGAGTCAATAATTTTAAATTCAAGAACCAATAATTTTGATGTCAAGAACAAATCATTTTTGAATTCAATATTCATATCGATACTATCATATGTTGTCACTGTAGTTGCCATTTCTTTCCCACATAAGATATATTTGCACTGTGATAATTATTGACCTGGGTATATGTCAAAGAGTTAGATGATTCTATATGCAAAATATCTACGTAATGTTCTTTATAGAAGAAATCTTCCAACTAGAATGTAACTCACCATGCAA
>VDFB02000007.1:92370834-92429052 GCA_007258455.2 Sequoia sempervirens | reverse complement strand
ATTCCCAAACTAAGCATGAAAAAGGGTTACTTTTTTGACGCTACAATTGTCCCCCACTTTAGTGAGAGTTTTCCCCCATGAAAAGCTCACACTAAAGTAGACATTCAAGAAACTTAAGTATGCAACAATGCGAAATTTTTCCAACACAATGTGTAATGTGGTTGTTTGTTTGTAACAAGGATCAAGCTTTGGCATTTTATCCAACACAATGTGGAATAGGTCTAGGCTGTTTGTCCATAACATGTGTGTGCTCACTCTATGGTAGTGGAACCTTAGGCCATCCACTAGGTGATTTATCCCAACAATAAAGAGGTAGAAAATGAGAGAATCATATTAGCCTCCCATACCATATCAAATTTATCCTCTTGATAAAATCAATAAGGCACTACAATTCTAAATGATTATGAATATCATTTCTATAGACCTGTTTTTGTTTTTTGTTCAAGGTGTAGACACGCAAAATATACTGATTGACATTGTGCACTTGATCCTAATTAACTAACATTGTTTCGTCCTGAATCACCTCTTCAGCTTATCATCACTATTCATCCCTTAATTAAATAAATAATCATTTATCTAATTAAGTCATCATCTCTTGTTAATTAAATAAATCAATTTTATTTAATTAATTTTGTAATCCCCCTCTTAATTAAATAATACATTTTATTTAATTAAATCTCTAAGTCATTAAATCAATCTTTATCCAACATCATCCCTCTTTAGTTAAATAAATCAAAATATTTATTTAATTAAATCTAAATCATTATTCCTCTCTTTTCTATTTAAATTAATCCAAAAATCTAAGTCAAAAGTCAAAATCAGCTAATCTCCTTTAAATTAATCAAATCCTGATTAATTTAATCCTAAACACTCAAATCCTCTAGATTTTGCAACTTGCACATGAAAATAAATTTAATTGATTTATAAATCATCTATTTTCATTCAAAAAGGCATCAAAGATGGAATATTCTTCAAATTTGAAATATCCCCCCAAAAGGACTTGTCCCTTTCAACAAAGCAATAATTTTATAATATATGTCCTTTGCCTTGAGCCTTGTGACATTTATTATATTCCCTTCCCTCTCATTTCAAACTTGCACATTGATCAAAATGTGCTCAAGCTTCCTCCATTCACATAATGACAAGTGGCATCTTGCCATTGGATGAATGTTAGTCCCACATTGCTCAAATTTGGACATTCATCCTTCAATTTCATCTATAAATGAAGATCTCCTCTCCTCATTTGATCATCCACAATTTGAGTAAACTTACTCTACTCAAATCCATAGCAATTTATCATCAATTTCATCCAAGCATAGTTAGGTTTTATGCAGATTTTCATCTTGGAGCATACATCAAGCATCAACAAAGTGGATCACTCTTCATCACATATCAACATTGCATCATTGGAATTGGGAAAGGGCCAATTTTCACATCAAATTGGCACCAATTCCTCCATGGGATCAAGAGTTTGCATTTCTTTCAATAGGATTTAATTTACTTTCTTCTTCTTTCATTATTTTCTTCTCTTCATTCCTATTTTGAGTTTTGTTAATGGATTTCATGGGGAATCCTTGTTCTTGCTTGCATTTCACATTCTAATGTATTTTTTCATGTTTTTTTGTGGGTATTTGGATTGGGGTTCACATTATGGCGCTAGAGGGAGGGAAAATCAAAGTTTAAATCACGTTTTTCATCAAATTCTATGTTTTTCTATTTTTTATGCGTTTACAACAAACAAAGCCGCTGACAGTCTAGCAGTGCCATATAGCACCGCTTAAAACTCTAAACAGTGCCGCTTTTGGCCCCAACATTGTTGTTTGAGCTCTAGCATCACTGTTTTTGGCTCCAGCGTCGCTGTTTGAAACTCAAACAGTGCCGCCATCACAAACAGAGCCGCTGGGATTTTTTGATTTTTCATGCAAACTGAAAATGGCCACATCTTGGTCATTTTTTGGTCTTTTTTAAAGCTTTTTTTTTTTTGAAATGGGGTAGAATTTCATAAGCTATCCAATGGTGTAGGTTATTATAAATTTTGATAGATTTAAAATTTTCAAATTTTCATTTAATGTCAAATCATAATGAAACTTGATCTAACTTTTAGGGTTTTTATGCTTAATCATTTATCTAACCTTCATATCTTTTTGTTCCTTGATGTAATCTAACACTTGGATCTTGTATTGTAGGTTTTGAAGGATAAGGGAGCATGGAAGTCAAAGAAAAAGCATTATCACACCAATGTAACAAGTGTTTTTAAACACTATAGTGTTTGTTTAACACTTTTTGAGGATTCATTATTCTTCTTAAGGAAAAATTGTCATCCTTTTAATGCTTAGGATCTACTAAATTCATTTGGGCTTTAAAAAGAACTTTTGAATTCTTGTTGCAAAGGGTTTAAAATGAACATTAGGACTGCAACTTACTAGAGTTTGTTTTTTTGGTTAACAATTGAACAAGACAACTCTAATTTGTCCTTTGGTGCTTTAAAATGAATTCATTATTGCTTTGTTGGATCTAAAATGAACATGTGATACATTGTTTTCTGAGAGCTTACTTGAACTAACTTCATTGAAAAAGGACGTATGCGCTTCTCTCGTGCTTCATAGTGATCTTGAGAATCAAAAGGCCTTCTTCATGATTTTAGGTTGAGACAAAGCAATCACCTCCACACTTCATCTTTGGGTTTAAAATTGAACAAAATCTTGTGTGAGTGTGGATAAATTTATTGCATGTGTTCTCCCTTTATTTCTAAACAAGGGTTGATCGAACTATGAATAGGTTTATTAGCTTTTGTTTATCTTAGAGGGCCTGCCTTGGGGAAAAAGTACTCACCCAAGGGAACGACTCAACTGGAACACTCTAAAGCCAAGAGTATTTTCCAACCGGTATGTAAACGTGGATATTGGAGTAAATGCCAATATCACGCGGTTGACTCCGATAAGATGGATCCGAAAGGGGACTCTTGCCGTATGGGTGAACTCCTATGAACGGAAAAGTCCTTACTAAAACCCATGTGCTAGAATTTTCCAAAATCTTTTAATCTATTTTTTGGTACAAGAATGGTCATTCTGAAGCCGCCCCACACTTTTACGATCTTTTAGTAGAAATGGAAAACATGCCATAGGAGTTTCATGGGTGTTGATGCTTGGCTGCCCCGTATAAGTGTGTGTCGTGGAGGGGAGCCAGTGGGGTCAAGCATCTAACCATTCACTAAAGATAAGCATAGCTAGACTTGTCCAAGTGGGGATTCAACAAATATTGTCTTACACATCTATAGGGTTGTACTTGTTCTTGGTTTGAAAACACAGTGCTTTTATCGAAAACATTTGAAAACCAACATTCAACATGAGCATCAAATCTTAAACCCTTCAGGAGAAGCAAATATCCTTGAAAAAATTCACATGTTATTGCTTTCTCTTGGGATTCGTATCCTTAGAGGCTTCTAAGCATTTGGATTTCATCTCAATTTACTCCTACGAAGGTCAACAATAGGTAACTCTTGCCTCGAATTTCCTTGGTTTTCGCATAATACACTTTGCGGGATAAGGGGAAAGTTGAGACATTAGACATCTAGATTCAAAATCTAATCAAGAGTGTTTTTGTGGTAAAAAGAATCCATTAAGCAAAGATCAAATCAATTGGACCCCAAATATGTGCTTGGCATCTTTTAGTCATATAGTTTTCATGCAAACATTGATCTTTTGATTTTGAATTACTTTTAGAGAAAAGGCATGTTCTTCACTATCTTGATTTAGTAAACAAGTCCTTACTAGGTTCATTTAGGAGAAAATCAAACATTTCACCCATCCCAAACACTTATCAAAATTCATCCCACAAACAACTTTAGAGCTTTGGAAACATCATTCTAGACTTGGGTAAATCATCAAAATCAAAATCACCTTGTTTAGTTAAGTGTATGGGAATGTATCTTTTCTCATACATTTAATTGACTTAGAAATCCTTTGAACAAGTTCATCCTAAGATCACATCTAACATCTTAAGGTTTACAAGTTCATTATCCAAATCAAACAATCAAAATCAAACCCTAAGTCTAGCATTGATCCAAAGTTCCTAAAAAGTTTGACACCCATATCATTCACCCCTTTTCATCCTTCATCTCATCATTGGTCCTTAAAAACCTTAGAGGCCACTTTTGCAACAAGGTCGAAACACAAGAAGAGCATGGAATAAAAAATTGATCCATGCATCATGGGTAATCCAAATCAATTGAACTTTCAAAGCCTTACAATGCTGATTGATTATCAAAACTCACACTTATACAATCCATACATAGGATCATTACCATCGATAAATGCCAATGGTACAACAAGTGTGAGTATGCCCAAATCAAAGATTGGAACACAATTCCTGATGGTAGATATAAATCCAAACCTACAAGTTTTTCAATTGAACAATCAAAGCATGAGCCTTCAAATGAACAATGCCATCCCACCAAATCCATACATGCCAAATGAGAATGTACCAAGTACAAGTTTTCAAAACATGAATCCGGAAAACTTTGGGATGGATACATTTGCAAATCATACAAATATTCCAAACATGAACAATGGTCAATTTCAACCTATCATGCCCAATCTGAGTGTCATCCCAAATCAAAAAATTGTCCAAAATCAAACACAAGCACACACTCCAAATCAACTATATCAAGGGAGTCAAGATCGAAATCAAGATCAAACTTGGCGAGATAACATTGCTACACTTACCAAAATAGTTGAATCATTGAGCCAATGGAAATCTCCACCACCATTACCTATATCATTTCTTGGTTTAGGGCTTCCCCCTTTACCTAGCACCAATTACTCCATCCAAATCAATCCACCTAACACCAATCAATACATCACATCAAATCCTTTGAATATACCATCGACATCGCACCAACAGATGGTATCTAATCAAATGACAACATCAATCCTGACAAATCAAAATATGGTCTCCCAAGGACCTATCATCTCGGTCATTCCAACCATCCCTATCACTTCAATCATTCCAACCATCCCTATCACACCCATCACATCTCAAACCCTCATGATCACTCCAAGCATATCTCAACCACTCATCACTACATCCAACATGATTTGAAATACACCACCACTACCACCAAAACCAAGTGCAATAAGTCAATATTGTAACATTGCACTAAAAGCACATCAAGCCTCCCAACAAGCACTTCAACAATATCAAGCGGCTCCTCAAGCTACTCACACCGCTCAAGCTACCCAAGTTGCTCAAGCTACCCAAGCTACTCAAGCTACCCAAGTTGCCCAAGCCTCTCAAGCTACCCAACGAACACAAGCACAAACATGGAAAATGATAAATATTGGGGATAACGATGAACATTCAACAACTGGTGATAGCATTGACAATCTCCCCACCATAATTGTTGAAAGAATTGATCAAGATCTATCCATAAAAGAGCACATTGGAGATGTTTCTATCTCATCCAAAGATCAAATCAACATAGGTCAAGAGTCACTTTTCAATCATGATCAAAATCCACCAACCAACAATGATCCAATTCAAGAAATGTCAACATCATTTGACCCTATGGTTGAAGACATTGGAAATCCTTCCACCACAACTATTGAAAACCATAATCAAGATCTCTCCATCAATGAGCAAATTGAAGATGTTTTTACTCCATCTGATGATCAACTCACCATACATCAAGAGCCACTTTTTAGTGATCTATTTCAAGGAGTGTTAGGATTATTTGATCCTATTGACATAATGCATGATCCGTTGACCTATGATCATGTTGAAAATGTTTCTACATCGCCCTATGAGTTAGAGGGCATACCTCAAGAATTCATTCCAAAGCATGATCAAAATCTTTCACCAAGGTCTAGCAATGGTTCTTTCCGAGACATGTTGACCCCCTTTGACCTCATGGTTATAGATATTGAAGGAACCTTGAACTCGACGCTTGAGGATATTGAACCACTTACCATGTCAAATGATGACATCCAAGAATCCTTTGTAAGAAATCCATCCTTTGAAACTGACCCATGTCAAGAACTTGATCCAAAGCATGTAAAAAGGAATCCCAAAATTAATCAAGATCAAATATTCATATCTCCTAGATACTACAATGATCTAATGGACACTCTCCTATCTATGCAAGATGATCATATCCATGTAGCACAGACTCCTCCATCTACCCATGAGATGATTTCTATGGATGGGCACGTAGATGATCTTCATTCAGAACAAGATTCCTTTAATCTTGGAATTATTACACAAAAGGAGCAGGTTATTGATTCCTACAATCAAACAAATTTGTCTACAAAAGTATCAGATATATCACAATTTCAGACTAAGGACATCATGAATAAAGATATCCAACATTATCCACTCAAGGAAACAAGTAAGACAGAATAGTATAATCCAGAGTTAGCAAAGCAGCAAATTGAAATAATGTCATCTACAGTGGTCATTTGTTAGAGCATGTTTACTGAACAAGACATCTCAGAATAGGCAGAATCAAAGCATGAAGGTACTACTTCCACAATACTGGGGGCAGCTTCATCTCAAGAAAACGTCAACATAGGGAGCACAAAGAATCATTATGATGAAACTAGTGTCGATACTACAACCAACCATATCATGAATCTTCATCCACCCATCACCCCATCCATGAATTGGGACCAACGTCAAAAGAAAGAATTGAATCAAAGTACGAAAAATGTTATCAAATCAAAAGAAGTTGAGAAGCAGAATGGACAAATCAAATACGCATGGATACCAAAGAATACAAAGAAAGATCATACCTATCAAACTCCATCAGTCAAAGAAACTATGGGGAAAAATAGAAAAGGGAAAAGTATCCATCGAAGATGTCCACAAAAGAAAAAGAAAACTTTTCAAGCGATGTACAAAGTGTATCAAGCAATTGGTCCTAATTCCACGTACACTTTCGTATCCACCCATCATTGCTCATCTTCCCAAGTTTGGAGAGTCAAAGATTCCAAGCTGTCAACTAATCCATCTTTTATCCCTAAACACACTCCATCCATGCCTCCACGCACGATATCCAATTCTCACATTGACCATGTATTGGCAACGACCCTTTATCATAAGGATTTTGAAGGCATTCTATTGCGATGTACACACAAAGACAGAGTTAACCCCGATATCAATAAAGCAGATCAAGAATCCCAAAAGTTGCATTCAAGTGCATGTATCTTAGCAAAGCAGCTTCTTCAAGAAGGATATCGATGGCACATCATGACAGGGGCATCTACGTCAACACCACCAGGTGGTTCAGCATAAAATATTTTAGAAAAAAAAAACCAAAAAATTTTTTAAAATTAAAATAAAATAAAATAAAAAACAAAAAATCCAAAAAAATCAGAAAAAGGATTGGAAGCAGTAAAGAGAAAAATTGTCCTCTAGTGAAAACTACTTCAATAGCACTTTGGGCAGGTACCATGATGAAAACCTAGCAAATAGGCATCATGTGTAGAATCGAGCATCCACGTGTGCCAATTCAGATGAAAGCATCTTATCCTATCCATAATAAATCGAGCATACCATCCATCCATAATAAATACATTCATCCATAAACCATTGATCCAATCCATTTTCATCCATCTGCATCCATCATCCAAGTCATCTTGATCTTGAAAAATTTTGGTGCACACTTTACACTTGCTTATGGTAAAAAATCTTGACATAGGTCATTTTTCATTGATCATATGCTACCTAGTGTTATGTGAGCCATGAAGCATTATCCAAATGAGCAGTCTTTATCTAAGCACCTTATCTTATTGCAAGATAATCCTTTGCATACTTTGCATGCTTACTGTATCCATCCATCCATACACCTATCTGAGCATCCATCCATGACATTCCATACATTGCTAGACACTGGGGGCAGATATTTACATCTTGCTTCGAGAATAAATCTTGGTCTATATCCTCTAACTTATGTGGCGATTTGAACATTGGAAAACGTGAACCAAATTGGTCAAAGCATTTGTGATCCAAAATCCAAATCACTAGCCCATGGCATATTTTCCCGAGAAGATGTTTCTTATCAATTCTTCATGTTTCAATTGAACATCAATCCAAACAATCACTATCAGTTGCATCTAAGTCACATCCTTCAATGTCACATCAAATCATCCAAAATAGATTTTGTTCCAAACCAAGCTTCAACAATCCTGATCAATTGAATCCAATCAATCCATAATCTTGGGATACCCTTCCTGATCATTGTGCTGCTTAACACTATCCTTGCATTGTTGTGCATCCTCAACAATGTTATCATCATCAATCCCATCAACATCTCAATCCTTGTGTTGCTTAGCACTATCCTTGCATTGTTGTGTATCCTCAAAAATGTTATCATCATCAATCCATCGATCCAATCAATCAACCTTAGCTTGGTTTTCAACAAAATCCCGAACAAAGCATTGATATCGTCACACACATCCATATCCAAATCATCAAAATCATGCAAAAATAAAAAAATGTTAGAAAATCAGAAAATCCAAAAACATTCAAAAGATATCAAAAATCAAAAAACACTCAAAAAGTCAGAAAACATCAAAAACATTGGAATCTGAACTACATCGTCTCTGAGCTTAAACGTAGGCAAGGCTAATCTTTGATAAGCCTCCGAGACATCAAAATACAAAAACATTTGAAAAATAAAAATCCAAAAACATTTGAAAATTTGAAAAATCAATACATTTGAAAAATCCAAAAAACCAAAAAACAGCCTCAAAACATTCCAAAAATGTCAAAAACATCCAAATATTTGAAAAAATCCATCTGTCTTGTCTCGCTTTCACCCACAATAATCAATCATCCATAATAAAATGATTGTCACCTTCATCCTTTGGCAAAAAAAAACAAAAAAACCACAACAATCAGCAAAAGCAAGCTTCAATCGCAAAATCAAAATCGAAACAACAAACCTTTAAAACAAAATCAAACTTTGGATCATTTTCAAACATGTCAGTCAACCTTATATCAATAGCCTATCAATCAACTTATCAAACCATCATCATCCTATACAATGCATGACCTAGGATATATCGTTCTGACAATGGGCATCATTTTGGGATATCACTTGGATTCTTATCCTATCAAAACACATCCCTCTGGCTAAAGGTATGAAGAACATTGGCTTGTTTGCGTACTTGATCTTTTCTTTTGATTTATCTTATTGTGCTGATTCCAAGGACCTCTCAATGATGTCCCCAACGAAGAGATTTAGAGAGATAGGAATGGGGCAACGATCACTATTTTTTGTCTGTTGTGCTTGTTGGACGTTCTTGTAATATAACTTAGCGAATACTTGCTTTGTTAGGTACGTCCTAGCAAGGTTTTTGTATGTCAAGTGTGAACAAGAATACTCCTATCTGTTTGTCGAGTCAAAGTCCATTGCATTAGGTACAATGCCATCCTAGTTCTTTATACCCTGATGCATCGTGCCTACGTGTGTTATCAAACATAAGGTAATTGGCCCTTTGAAAATCCCAACTCCTCGGAAAGTCATCATCATCATCATTATCATCATCTCATGTCTTGTTGGAATCTCTTGTTTTCTTCTATCTCTTGCTTTTTGCGCTAACATGGTACCATGACAGTTAATCATAAATCATCTACATTGCATCTATCTTGCATCCACAAACCATTAGCATACTGCATATTGCATATCATATCATATAGAAAGAATTAATCATACCACATGCATTCATCCCCATCATTGCATAATATAGATTAGTTATTCTAAAGATCTCATAAAACATATATTTATCATCCACTGCATAATCATAAAAGCATCATCATATCATATCATGTGCATCCATATCATCCATGCATCATCATATCATCCATTACATATAAACATCATAATCATCACATCATTAATAATGTAACTGTCATGGTACATATCAGGATCAAGTGGGTGTAATATACCAAAATAGGCATGAGGCTACCCATGGCTGATGACTGTCTACATCATCAAATCTATCTACATCAAATATTCGAGTTGAATTAATCTTGAACCTCTTTATTGAGAGATCAACCCTCAAATCAAATATTTTTGCTCGATCTCTCGAGGGGGCAATATACCGGCATAATTCTTCATTCGTTTGGGCAGCAATGGGGCATCTGAAAAAGTCAAAGTTGAATTTTGATCAAGACAGTTTATTCTTTGAAACAACGCAACAAGTACATTGCTTCAAAGAGGGGAAAAATGTAGACACGCAAAATATACTGATTGACATTGTGCACTTGATCCTGATTAACTAACATTGTTTCATCCTGAATCACCTCTTCAGCTTATCATCACTATTCATCCCTTAATTAAATAAATAATCATTTATCTAATTAAGTCATCATCTCTTGTTAATTAAATAAATCAATTTTATTTAATTAATTTTGTAATCCCCCTCTTAATTAAATAATACATTTTATTTAATTAAATCTCTAAGTCATTAAATCAATCTTTATCCAACATCATCCTTCTTTAGTTAAATAAATCAAAATATTTATTTAATTAAATCTAAATCATTATTCCTCTCTTTTTTTATTTAAATTAATCCAAAAATCTAAGTCAAAAGTCAAAATCATCTAATCTCCTTTAAATTAATCAAATCCTAATTAATTTAATCCTAAACACTCAAATCCTCTAGATTTTGTAACTTGCACATGAAAATAAATTTAATTGATTTATAAATAATCTATTTTCATTCAAAAAGGCATCAAAGATGGAATATTTTTCAAATTTGAAATCTCCCCCCAAAAGGACTTGTCCCTTTCAACAAAGCAATAATTTTATAATATATGTCCTTTTCCTTGAGCCAAGTGACATTTATTATATTCCCTTCCCTCTCACATGTCATCTCATCAAATTCAAATTTCAAACTTGCACATTGATCAAAATGTGCTCAAGCTTCCTCCATTCACATAATGACAAGTGGCATCTTTCCATTGGATGAATGTTAGTCCCACATTGCTCAAATTTGGACATTCATCCTTCAATTTCATCTATAAATGAAGAGCTCCTCTCCTCATTTGATCATCCACAATTTGAGTAAACTTACTCTACTCAAATCCATAGCAATTTATCATCAATTTCATCCAAGCATAGTTAGGTTTTATGCAGATTTTCATCTTGGAGCATACATCAAGCATCAACAATGTGGATCACTCTTCATCACATATCAACATTGCATCATTTGAATTGGGAAAGGGCCAATTTTCACATCAAATTGGCACCAATTCCCCCATGGAATCAAGAGTTTGCATTTCTTTCAATAGGATTTAATTTACTTTCTTGTTGTTTCATTATTTTCTTCTCTTCATTCCTATTTTGAGTTTTGTTAATGGATTTCATGGAGAATCCTTGTTCTTGCTTGCATTTCACATTCTAATGTGTTTGTTCATGTTGTTTTTCAGGTATTTGGATTGGGGTTCACACAAGGGGATCTTGTTTCATGTAAGGTCTTCTTCTTTGGGAACATCGTGCCCAATGTCTCCAAGAGAGAAGTCAAGAATATCAAATCACCACTTAAGGGATCCCTCGTTCATATCATGCCACTAAGAGAAATCGTATGCTTAGAAATATCACTCTCTTAGAGGGCATCAAACCCAATGGCACCACCAAGAAAAGGAAACATCACAAGAAAAAATAAAATCATGCAATGAAATATGCAAAATGTCAAAAGATGTCACTGATGTATGCCCTCACTTTAAAGTGGTTGCTAACACCATTACTATGAGTAACTACTTTAAAGTAGCCAATGTTTTCTCCTTAGACATGAGAGCTTTCATCAGAAAACCCTATGGAAATTCATATGTTTCTAAAATAGAGCTACATCATGAACAAGGAGGGAAGGGTTGACCCCAAAAATAAATAAGAGATCTATGGATTCGGGGTCAATATGTCTTAGCTACAATGTTGTCATAGAGCTTGAAACTGTCATCATTCCCCAAATACTCATAGAACTAGAAGAATGACACAAAGAGAGAAAAAATAATGAAAAATCCTTTCAGGTCAACATGCAAGAGACTTAAATGTCTCAACGCCTTGTGTCATCTCCAAAAGGAAAACACAAGAAAAATGAAAAAGATAAAATGTTTACAACATAGAGAAGAATGTAGATACATATGGAGGAATGCACAAAAAGAGAGAGATACATCAAACAAAACATCACGAGGCATCACATTACACACATGCAATCACATACAAGAACATGAAAATGAAAATAATGCAGTCACATACAAGACATGAAAAGGAAAACAAAGTAAAAGACTAGTAAGGTAGATGTGAGTCAACCTATAGCAAGTTGTTTGCATCCCAATCTTAGTCAATATAAATGGAAGGCGAGAAACTAGCCAAAGGGACAACAACACATCGAAACTAGGAAAAGGCTAACTAACCCCTTGCCCCCACTAAGTGAAGGACAAGGATGAGTTGAGATAGGTGATGAGAATGAGTTGACTCTCTCTATGATATCAAACTTTTTAAATATTTTTTTTAAAGCACAACATTCATCAGTACTATGTCCAAGAACTCTATGGCATTGATAATGAGACATGTTTGTGTTCTTAGGATATAGTTTTGGTTTCTCTCTCATGGGTGGTAATGTTATAAGTCCTTGGCTTAAAAAGTCTGTAAGGTTCTTTCAGTTGAAGACATGGAACATGGAAACTGTTATAGTTTCTTTAGTTTGTAAGGCTTTCATTTCTTGTTGTATTTTCACCAGCTTTCCTAGGTAGATATAGAGCAGGAAAACCTAAAATGATCTTGTCATTCTTGTTGGGAATTGGTTGTTCTTTAGGAAGGAGGAAACTTGTGTCGGCGGGAGGGTCTTGATATCCTATCCCTTTTGTTTGTTCAATAGGAATTTTCTCTAGAAGTTTATGAATTTAATGCTTATTAGTTATGTAACATCCTTGGTTTGTTAAGATCTTAAAGCCTTGGTTGTAAGTCTCTTCTAGGTTGATAGGAGTGTCGGTCACTTTGTTAACATAAGATAGATGACTATGCACTTTACTAGAGGAACTAGGTTCACTCATTGTTGGAAGTTTAGGCTTAGTTTGTGACTCAATTTCAGGTTGTAAAAGACCAAACATCTCAAGTTGTGTTGGTGACTTCATAGAAGGATAGAAGGATGCATTTTTTCTCAAGATTGTTAGGGAAATCATTTATGAATTCATTCATGCTAGCATCATCTTCTCCAATGATGTCAACTTCACAAGGAAAATAATTAGGATTTGGGTGAGTACGAGTAGGTTTAATTGCATTAGGATCATTTCCAAAAACACAACTTGAAACATCAACAAAGAGAACAAATATTTCCACACATTACTAGAACACTTGTCCATTTTTCAGATTTTTAGACCTAAACAAGGTGATTTCCTGAGTGTATTATGCAATAGAAGTTAAAAATGAAATGTTGCAAATGCAATTTTGAATTTTGACAATGTACTAGATGAAGTAAATTTAGCTAGATCTAATGAAATTAATTAAAAAAAAATCAAAAAACTAAAATAGAGATGTAATAGCAGCAAACAAAAGCATAAAATAGAAGATTTCAAATTCTAGAAATTCAGATCAGCACATGATCATGGACTCATTTTCCCTAGGGAAAATGGGTCCTAGATTAGGGTTTTTGAACTTATTTTTACTGATTTTTAAGCTTTTTTCAATGAGTTTCAGAATCAGGTCTATAATAGTAATTTTTAGGTTCAATTTTTTGTAAATGCAATATGAAATGCAAGTTGAAAATGTGATAAAATGATGAATTAAAAGACCTAGTTTGATATGCTTGATTTTTTATTTATTTTCAAATACAAATTTATATGATCTAAATAATATGCAAGATGACTATCTTTTTTGTATTTTTTAGATTTAAAGAATGCCAGTTCAATGCAATTCTAAAACCCTAGATGAGATGGAAATTTGAATGCAAAGTAAAACACCCTAAATGAGATCTAATTCAATGCAAATAAATGAAAATGAATGCAAGATCTAACTTAAGATGGAAAGAAAACTCCCAAAATCATAAAATTACAATGTTCAATATGTTGAGTTCACCAAAATGAAACAAAGAAAAAGAGGTTCACCCAAATGGGGATTCACCAAATGGATGAACCTAATTTTACTTAGAGGTATGTTTCACTCAATTATGAGGGCTATAATGCATAAATAACAACTACAGATCAATCCTAACTGCTATAACAACAATAAGGAAGGTTTTAAGATGCTGAAAAAATGTATACCTTATTAAAAAAGTGTTCTTTCGGGAGTTACTGAGGACTCATTTCCTAGTGGCAAATGGGTCCCTGCTAGGGTTTTGGAAAAGTGATTTCTGGGTTCTATTCTTCAATGTTTGCACTCCCAGCTCACAGGTAATCAGCTCTTGAAAGTCAAAAATAAATTTTGTAGCCTATTTTTCATGATCTTTCAAGATGGATGACAACTTTTGCAACTTTACAACTTTGACAACTTTTGAACTCCAATCTTGTTCTCCACTTGATCTTCAACTAAAAAACCTACAATCGCACATCAAAGGAGAAGAAAAATTGATGTTTGTTAGGGAATAGGGGTTTGCCTTGGTAAAACCCCATTTAGGTAATTGAACCTTATGATGAAACAATGAAACATGAAACATGAAACAATGATACCTTGGATGAAGTCTTGTAATGTAAATCAGCAACCTAGCATGAAGTGGCTATAAGGAATGTACATCTTGATCTTGAATATGAATGTGAAACAATGCTTGAATTGGATATTCAATGCTACATCAACACATAAGTTCAACAACATGCATGATTCACTATGCCTTTGACATGATAATATGACCTTTGATTGTTGTAGTAGAACCTTGATAATATGCTCTTGAATTATCTTGAAGTGCTCTCTTGATCATAAATTTTTTATAATGTTTGAATACCTGAATGCTTAGATGAAACTATGTGAATTAGCCTTATATTTATACTTATCTTAATATTTAATCTCGAAATTCAAATAACACAAGCCGACATTAGATATACGATTCAAAATCACTAAAATCCCACCAAGAATAAGTTCAAAAAGGGGTCTCCTAGGTTAAGGAGGACCTATTCGCCAACTTGGGTGAAGAGGCCCTAACACAGCTAACTAGGACCAAGTTTCAGAGAGGTGAAATAACATGAAGAAAGGGGGTCCTAGGACATAGTGAGGACCCATTTTCTAGGTGGCGAATGCATCCCAGGTCACTATTGTAGGACTCAAACCTTGTAAAATTATGTTTTATGCAACATTGTTAATGAGTGTCAGGATTTATCCTTTAGAAAATGCAAGAAGTAAGGCTTATATTTTAATTGAAGGGGCGGGTATGTGCAGGATCATCATGGAAAAAACAAGCCCTTAAGTGGCAAAAAATTCAGAAAAATCAAAGTTAGGCAACTTGACGTAAAAATTTGAATAAGTTATCTATATTATTTCAAAAATATGTAAGAATAGAATTTGTAGCAAATTTAATGTAGTTTCTAAATTACTAGGCTTATTTAAAAATTAAAAAAATCTATTTGGTGAAATTTTGAAATTTCAATGCAGTAGTACTTAAATTTGAAGGAAAAAATAAGTAGGTGTTTATCTGACCACCCTAACCACAATAAAATGATAATATTTTTTTATAATATTTTAGATATAAGTAGAGGACTCATGTCTAGATGTGATGCATTTTTTTTATTATTTTTTTTACAAGTAAATAATTAATTATGAATTTTTTATTACAACTTTAAAAAAAAATAAAAACCCGTGTGTCTAACCACCTTAACTTGGTCAAAAATTCATGAAATTCAATTTTATTTTATTTTATCCTATAGTATGTGAAGCATAAAATGTTACGCACGTTTCAGATTCAAAAAATTTGATACCATTTGAAACCTATAGATGTTTTTTAATTAGCCTATCAATCAAGACTTTAGTTGTAATTCAAATAGAAAATAAATAATAATTATTTATTAAATTCAAAGTAAATCATAATTTATATTGGTGGAAAGCTGAGAATCTCCTTTAAAAACCCTTTTCGTTTCATTAATTTTAGGTTAAAAAAATGTCATCAGCCACATACCCTACACATACCCATCATATCGCCACTTTTTGGCCCATCATGATCTTGCACATACCCAAGCCAATTAAGCTCTAATTATCCTCAATTAATTAATAAATTCCTATATTATTGTGAAAGTGTAAGAAAACACTTTACAACACCCTAAATAAGGAACAATTAAGTCCATTTTATCATTACTAAATTCATTCCCAAACTAAGCGTGAAAAAGGGTTACTTTTTTCGATGCTACATTTACTAATTCATCCCTCATCATCTTTTCATATTCATCTTTTCTAGTTCTCCATACATATTCATTGAATTCATCTATCTTAAAAAATGCATCATCAACCATGAATTCAATGCAAGCCTTTTCTCTAACATCATTTGCATTGTCTAATTCAATCAACAAATCTTTTATGAACATACCCTATGGTACTAACAACTCTACCTCCCTTGTAGGTGATGGTATATTTTGCATTAAGTAATCAGAGGTCACAATAACCTCATCATCTGAGTCCAACGGGTATCAACAAGTCCTTGTGCTCTTTCATTTTTTCTCCTCTTAGGAAAGGATTCTCTGGGTGTTGAATACAAATCAATGACTTGGTGAGTGGGAGATAAGGGTGGTGGAGATGGTGGCATATGGGAGGATGGCCTTGATTCCTCATATTATTTAGGAGTAGCAATAGTTTTCTCTTTTCTCACAACATCCTTTTGTTTTCCTCATTATATACCACCATTTCTAGAGAAGGAGGATGTGATGAATGGATAGGAGGAGGTGGTGATTGTACTAGAGGAGGAGAAGAAAAAATTGGAGCAGTTGGTTGCATGGGTTGCATATGTATTTTTTTCTTCATCATTTTAATCTACAAATAAAACTCTAGTATCCTTTTCTTATCTTTATTATAAGAAATTAATAAATAATTGTATATCTTTGTTTCTACCTTGCACTACTCCCACAATGAATCTACTATTTATTTAATGAATTATGCAACATTAATAGAAAAAATTGTTGCCTCTCCTATAGATGTATCTAAGACCACCCTTTTGATTGTGATCCCTCCCCTTAAATTAGCAACAAGATCTATAATTTTAGGTTTATTTATTTTTGGGGCCAAAGCCCAAATAGCTTTAATACATCACATTTTGTACTGAAAGTTGACACCTTTAATGCAGTTAAGGCCTCCTCATCAGATGAATATACTTGTGAACTCTACCTCCTAATAGTATAAAATGCAATAGAAAATGATAGGTACCAATCAGGAAAAAGGAGTATGCATTTATTTCTTACAATTTTCCTACCTTCAACAGGTGTCATTTCCTTTTCGTTAGCCTTCATTTCTTTCTCCACTCTATCAGATATGACTTATCTATGTAGTTTAGGAGATTTTTCTAATTCATCCCTCAACATCTCTCCATATTCATATTTTTTAGTTCTCCATACATATTCATTGAATGCATTTGTCTTAACAAATGCATTATCAACCATGAATTCAATTCAAGCCTTTTCTCTAACATCATCTGCATTATACAATCCTATCAACAATTCTTTTGTGAACCTACCCTGTGGTACTGACAACTCTACCTCCTTTGTAGGTGATGTCATATTTTGCATTATGTAATCAAAGGCCACAATAACTTCATCATCTGAGTATATGGGGTAATCAACAAGTCCTTGTGCTATTTCAAATTTTCTCCTCTTAGGGGAGGATTCTCTGGGTGTTGAATCCAAATCAATGACTTGGTGAGTGGGAGATAAGGGTGGTGGAGATGGTGGCATAGGGGAGGATGGCCTTGATTCCTCAGATTATGTAGGAGTAGCAATAGTTTTCTCTTTTCTCATAACATCCTTTTATTTTCTCCTTGAGGAGACATACTGTGTTTTGGGAGGTTGGTAAGTTGGCCTTTCCTCAACGATGGGGTCTTTCCCCTTATCTTACACTTCAATGATGGGGGCCTTCCCTTTGTCTTTAATTTCAATATTTTCCTTGAATAGTACCATAACCCTATCAGAGTTTTGCAATATGGTTTCAATCCTCAGCATGGGATCCTCAATATCCATGTAAGTTCCTTTGAACTTAGGATCCTTTTCTTATCTTGAATTTTCCAACTTAGAAAATTCCATCGATTTCACTTTTTTTTTCCTCCGCTTTCTATAAATCAAACTCATTTCTTATGATATCCTCAAGGTAGTCAAAAATATGGTAAAAATTTCCTAACTTGATCCTTGGTTTCAAGGCTACAATAAAACCCTCATGATCATGATTTCTAGCCCTACTATTTTTCATTTTTAAGTGTGTAATCATTTTGAGAATGTTCCTCCACCCTTCCCTAATAATCACAAAATTAAAAAAAATAGTGTATGTGGGGAAGAGATTCCCCTTCTTATATCCTATCAATAAATTATCTTCAACAAGTCCTAGCTACCACATAACCTCAAGGAAACCTATTATGAGTGGCACAACTCTTGGTAACACATTTGGTGCATAATTTATGCCATAAACACTCAAAATAATATAGCTTGGATGGGGAATAATTTAACCCTATTTATGATCAATCTTCAATTAAGGTGTTTTTTCCTTTGCTCTCAAAAAATTAGGTAGTTCCCCAGAGATTCTTGGGAGATCCCTCACCAAATAACTCATCAACTTAGAAGAAAAGAGATTAGAGAAAGCAATAAAACTGGAATTGTGATCATGTTTTGTCAAGATGATGAGTCTAGCACTAGACTGGAAGGGAATTATTATCCTCATATGGGTATGTGCAGGGATCATGATGGGCCAAAAAGTGGCAATAATATGGGTATTTGTAGTGTATGTGGCTGACGACCTTTTTTTTACCCAAAATTGATGAAACAAAAAGGGTTTTTAGAGGATATTCTTAGCTTTCCACCAATATAAATTATGCTTCAATATGAATTTAATAAATTATTATTATTTATTTTCTATTAGAATTATGACTAAAGTCTGGATCGATAGGCTAGTTGAAAAACATCTATAACTTTCAAACGGTATCACATTTTTTGAATAAAAAACATGCTTCACATAATATAGGATTGAAAAAAGAAAAATTAAATTTCATGAAGTTTTGACAAAGTTAAGGTGGTTAGACATACGAGTTTTTATATTTTTTAAAAGTTGTAATAAAAAATTCGTAATTAATTATTTACTTGGAAAAAAATTACAAAAAAATATGCATCACATCTGGACATGAGTCCTCTACTTATATGTAAAATCTTATAAAAAATTATTATCATTTTATTATGGTTAGGGTGGTCAGACAGACACCTACTTCTTATTTTTCCCCTGAAATTTAAGTACTACTGCATTGAAATTTCAAATTTTCACCAAATAGATTTTATTTATTTTAAAATAAACCTAGTAGTTTAGAAACTACATTCAATTTTCTACAAATTCTATTCTTACATATTTTTGAAATAATATTGATAACTTATTCAAATTTTTGCGTCAGGTTGCCTAACACTGATTTTGCTGAATTTTTTGCCACTTAAGGGTCTGTTTTTTCCATGATGATCCTACACATACCCATATTTTAAATTTAATGGGATACTTTTCCTAAATTTCTTCTTCCCCTTGAACAAAAACATGTGGCATACCAGTGAGTATGACCAGCACTTGACTCCAGTTTCACCATTCTTTAAGGCTATCAATACCTTGTGAATTTCATCAGATAGATATGTGCCAAAATCATACAACTTGTTTACCATTCCATGTTGAATATTGGCTTCCATATACATGTAAGCCATCGATATTCTTTGTGGAGGGTCTATCCCTAAAATATGACACAATGTTTGGAAGGTCTTGACAAAGTAGTACTCAAACATATCAATAGGAAAGAGATCTTTGTCTGTAGATGCGAGTCTCATTTTAACCCCTCCTTTCCATTTTATCATGAAGTTTGGTAGAATTGTTACTCTAAAAGTATTCTCATTTTTTTCATACTCCTTTCTCAAAGCTTCAATGTTGATCTTTTCTTTTGCATCAGAGTTGAGATTGAAAACCTCAATAAATCCTTGATGGCTCAAATTCCCCATCTCAACACCTACAATTCACCTAACAACCCTAACATTGGGGTCATAGTTGGATATAATGGCTTTTAGTAGTTCAATATCAAGATACACATTGGGGATGACAAGTCTTCCCACATTCAATATATCCAACCATTGTAGGAAGGAATTGTTACCAAATTTTTGCTACACCACAATTGGTGGAGCTGATTAAATATTATTATATTTGGAAGTGAAAATTACAGTTATTTTTGTTTATGCTCAAGTGTTGTTTACACTTTATTCATCATTCATCAAGTGATAGTTATGCAAGTGTTTCGAGACATTGAGTTTCAGAAGGATTACACATGTTTTTGCAAAATCAAATGGAGTACAAAACTGAATATATAAATGATAAAGCAATAGAGTGCTCTCGTTTATTTCATAAAATGATTCACGTTACATATGTTCATTTGATTGCAAGAATACAAATGATAGTACATTTTTGCATTTTGATGCATTTCTTTTCAGAATGAAAAGTAGAAAGAAAGAAAATTTAAGAATCCACACAAGCCGTGGATGTAACTGCCACAATACATCATGAGGAGCATGCTACACTACTAAGGATGCAAGAAAAAAAATCACATAATCATGAACATAATCATCATTGCTTGTTCTTTTGGATGATGCAAAAGTGGTGCACCATCCTCTGTCCTCGAGCTCCGATTGACTTGTAGGAGAAGAGAGGGGCTATTAGAGCTATGACTATGAACATTCCTATATGAACCACCAACAATAATTTAAATGTTGCTAATGATACATTGGAACAGTTGCAAAAATGGGAGATGGATATTAGCAGAGAAAGAGAGGACATCATCATCACATATTTTTTTTATGCTAACATCATTTGTTTCCTTGTACAGGTATAGGAAAAGTCATCTAGCTGATTATCTTTTGAAGACCAAGCATGTGGGAAAAAATGGGCTCCCATAAGGGTAGAGCTAGGCATGTTTCCCCTTATACGTTACAAATGGGGGTGAGAGAAGGAGTGCAATCATCATGTTCATCAAGAAAGGAAATATACAACTAGAAGAGTAAAATAGAGTTCATTCATCAAGTTATTAAGTTGACTGCTCACTCATAACAATCAAGTATGCTACCTAAAAGCTACAAGTGAACAGTAGGTTTAGATGAGCTCGATCAATTCAACTGGAATATATCATTTTCATGATTGCAAAATCTCAAATATTTTTGTATAGTTTGTATTTTTCTGCCATGGGTGTTGTTTTTTTTGCATCTTGTTTCATGATATTACATCAGCGCTCTATCTTTAAACAATGATAGTGAATAGGCATACATAATGCCTCAACAAGGAGCACTGTTTCAGATTTTCATTTGAGAAGAGAGCAAGTGCATGGTACAATTTTTATTAAATGGAGCATAAAAATGCATGAAGAGTGCTAGATAGAAGACATTAACCCACCAAGAATACTGAAGGAAAGTACAGGAAGTGTGTGGATTATGAAGATTCAAAATGCACTCTTTTTCCTTGCTTACATTGCATGAGTTTTGACCCTACAAGCAATAAATTATACAAAGAAAGATGAGGTGGTCATTCTCTTAAAACAACAGGCCTGGAAGCTTTTGATCATAGGAAGGTGAGAGTAAAGTGAAATCACATTGGCCACCTTTAGGAATGAAAGGTTTCAACACATGTTTTGCATTTTTCCTAAAGGCTTAGTTTGTTGTCCCAAGAAGAATACAACAAGGATTTGAAGTGTTCTATTGTTTATCATTCAAAGCTATAGAGTTTCCTCTTTTAGAATCAATGGAGATGTCTTATACAGAAAGAAGATTTTGTTTTCATACAAGGGAAGCATGTTTTTACATAGTGTAAAGCTTATAAAAGTTTATGTCTTGACAGAAGGAAGCAAGCATATGGTGTCACAGAGATAAAACAGAGCTACAGATTTACAATTTTGAGTATGTCAAATACCCACATGGGTTCTTGTCAAAATACATAAATGAGAAGATTCTTTCAAGTTTTTATAAATACCCAGATGTGGATTTTTACTCAGAATGCATATTTGCTATGATTTCCAGAATAGCCACATTGGGGTTTTTAATTGGAATGAAGATAGTTACATTTTTTTAGTTTACCCACATGGGGTTTTCAATAGGAAATACAAGATAAATGTTTTCTTTCAGAATCAAGAGTTACCCATGTAGGGTTTTTCACAAGAAATTAAAAAAATGAATGAGATACATCATGGGTCGAGCCCAGTTATGGAGGGGCTTTAGTTACATAACTCTCAACAAATTGAAAGGAACAATTTTGAAATCACTGTAGTTTTCAAAAAAATATGAAGATTAAAGAATGAGGAAATACAGTGCGAGGTTCTTCATAAAACCAGAACCACATGTTCATGGTGCGGCTTGGGTAGTGGTCTGCATTTTATTCATTCAAAGCAGCAATCATAGCTCTCATAGTTTAAGCTTTTAAATCTTTTTCATTAACATAGATACAAAAAGAATAATAGAAAGAGTGAAGCTCACCTTGTGATGCCCGTAGAAGAATAGAGAAGCCACAACCAAGCTCTTAAGAGCTCTCAAGAATAAGGGTTGAGCTCTCCCATGGTGGCCAACAAGAGACAAGGCAAGCACAAAGAGAAAAAACACAAGGAAATGGAGTAAATGCATCAGAAAATTTGCTAGAGCCGTGGCTTGTGAGGCCATTTTTCTCATCAAAAGAGCCAAGGGTCGAATAGAAAACAAAAAATAATGCATACCATTAGCAGTAGAGGTTGAGTATGGTGGAGATTCGAAGGAAAGAAGCTCAAATGAAGGTTTCCAGCTAAAACCCTAAGCTCTCATGGTGGTGGATGTCTTCATAGCAGAAGGAAAACTTGTCAAGTCCAAATGATGTGAAAAAAGGGGAAGAATGGTGGTTTTGTTCATTAGGGTTTCCCAAACCCTAATTCGACTTACAGGGTTTGTTGCTTTAATTTTTGAAATCTCTATGCCAGATAAAATACCATGGTGGTCGATAATCATTTACCCCTAAGTCTAAACAATACATGGTAATCGATGCCTTAATGGCAGACTTTCAATATGTTTAGGTTTGCCTCTTTTTCCTAAAGGCATTTTCATATATATGTCTTGATTTTTATATATACCTTGGCCATAGTTTTATTTTCCTTAACACATATGCCTTAGGTTATATCTTTTATTGATTTTAAAGAAATCAATTTGAAAATTCATGCCTTTATTATTTGTTTTGATTGATTTTTTAGAAATAAATTATAGATTGGGGAATTGTTTTTAAAAGGAGGATATGGATAAGAGATTTTCCTTGTATTTTTTATGATTTTTCAAGAAAATAAAATTGTATTAGAGATAGGGTTGTATTATTTTTGCAAAAGATTTCAAAATATTTTATTGCAAAAAATAAATCTAGTTGTGAGGATACTAAATTTGCAAGCCATGTAAAGCAAAATTAAAGTGATATTTTATAAATTACTTTAATTCTTCGCTATTTTTAGCAGATTTCTTGCTTTTCTTCCTTGGGTCGAATTTGAGATTCCTGCTAGACAGATAAGGTGTTTTATTTGCTCTAAAAGCATATTTGGCCTATTTTGAGAGGCTTTTCAGTATGTATTTGCAAAAGGTGTGTTTTTTCCGCTTTTGTGCAGACTTTTGAGGTAGTTTTTGATACCTTTCCTTGAGCTTTCTTCTTGAGCTCAAATTAAGGTTTTGGAGATATAGCTTGTGAAAAACTTAGTGTTTTTCTAGTTCATATTTTAGTTTCTTTTTCATACACATTTTTGAGCTTGTAAACTTCCTTTGTACTCAGTTTCAAATTTTGGGAATACTCCTATAGTTGAATAGAAACATCATTCCTACTTCTCAATTTTGTGCCTTTTGTAGTTTTAGTTTGATGTTGTATTGAGATTTATGCTTGCAGAATCCTTATCATGTCCTAGAGCTGCAGAAAGTTCATTAAATACAGGTTGTATGTTGTGTTTAAACTCAAATCTTCATGCAAATTATTTATGTGTTGATTGTTCATGAGAGGTTGTGAGATATTGTTGATTTCAGAAAGCTATTTGTGAGAACAAAATAATAGTCATCATTAAATCATTATCAATTCTAACATAGGTTTTAATTTCAGTCATTTCCTCTATCCCTTTTCCTAGAAAATTACTTAGAATAGGATCCATCATTCGAAGAACCAACTCACTCTGGAGATTCTCTTTTCACATAGATCACCCACATCTGAAAAGATTTTCCATGTTTCAATAGATAGTCCGATTTTGCAAATCTGACATAGGGTGCATATCTGATTGCTAACAAGAATATTGGAATTTTTCCTCCCAAACTAATATTTAAACAATTCCCATATAGATCTTAAATGAGATGAGAGATAGAGGTGGAGAGAGGTGGGTAAAGATACAAGGTTGGAGAGACATGGAGATGGGGAGAGAGAGAGAGAGAAGAAAGAGGTGAGAGATAGAGGGGGAGAGAGGTGGGTAATGAGACAAGGAGAAAGAGACTTGGATATAGGGAGAGATAGGTTGGGAGGGAGAGGTAGAAATCGAGAGAAAGGAGAGAAATGGGTGAGAAACAGTAACAAAGGGAGACCGAAGAAGAGAGAGGTAGGGAGGAAAGGGTGGAGATGGGGTTAATGAGGGAGAGGTAATGTGAGAGAGACAAGAATGAGATGAGAGATAAAGGGGGGGAGAGGTGGGTAAAGAGACAAGGTTGGAGAGACTTGGAGATGGGGAGAGAGAGAGAGAGAGAAGAAAGAGGTGAGAGATAGAGTGGGGAGAGAGGTGGGTAATGATACAAGGAGAGATAGACTTGGATATGGGGAGAGATAGGTTGTGAGGGAGAGGTGGCAATCGAGAGAAAGGAGAGAAATGGGTGAGAAACAGTAACAAAGGGAGATAGAAGAAGAGAGAGGGAGGGAGGCAAGGATGGAGATGGGGTTAATGAGGGAATACAAGGTAGAGAGGGTGGGAGAGACCTAGAGGGGGTTGAGAAAGAATAGGGTAAGTATTGGTTAAGAGGGAAGGATACAAAGAGGGAGATAAAGGTAAAATCTCAACTATCCATCATCAATCATAAACCATAAACTCTAAGCCTTATCAAGGTGGGGTAATGAGAGAAAAATAGAAAGCAAAGTTGGTCTTTTTTCAATGCAATACATTTGGCACTCGCCAAATGTGTTTCATTGGGAAATACCAACCTGAAGGGTTGGATTTTTCCTTGTGCATCCAACCCAAAGGGTTGGATGACCATTTCATGCCAAGGATGTGATTTTTTGAAAGTGTAACAAAATTTCACACATTTTTATCCATGCTAACCATCAAGTTTGCACATCTTTCAATGCAAGTTTATTAAAAAACTATGATGACGCTAGGCTCTCTCTTACCTATATAACCATATAACTTTTTAAATATTTTTATTATGTTAAGGTTTTCATCCATAACTTCTCTTGTTAGTGCTTCCATTTTTTTTTTAAACCAACATGTGCTAGTTTTAGTAGAGATTTTTACTCATTCATCAAATTTTGAAAGAAATTACATTTTTATAAACTAGACTCCATTCTACACATAATGACAAAAAAAATTGATTTTTTATTAGTTTTCAAAAAAAAGGGGGGAGCACGCTCAAATTTTAGCTTTTTAGGATGTGTCCACTTCAAAAATTTGTAAAATATTATATATTCATTAAAAAATTAGCCAAAAGAACTGGGATAAACTACATGGTGCTAGCTAACTTCTCACCATTCAAATTTTTGAAATTCTAAAAAAGATTAATGGAAAGGGAGGCCACAACATACACTATGCTACTTTTTTTTATAAAATCAAAACCACTTTTGGTGGCCCCCATTTTTGAAACCCTTAATCTTCATTATTTTTAGAAAAAAATTAGTAGCTTAGAAAGTAGACTTAGATCACTTCAACTCTTGTTCTTGTTGTATCTTCAAATTTTGAGCTTAACTATCTTCATTTTCTCATGAACATCAAACTTTGTTAATTTCAGAGAAAAAAAGTGGCATCTTAAGAGCTATTTTTGTGTCACAACTTGGTGCACCTACCTAAATCATCTATCATGACCATATTATCTGCTATAGATGAGTCATGGTGATGTGCATCTTGATAATACTCATACCCATAAACACAAAGTTATATGCAATTTTGACAAAAGTGAGGTGGATGTCGATCCTTGGAAGACTCATCTATTGGCCTATACCAAAGGCCTAGTGTGTTGTATAAGGGTCTAAGTCAAAAATCTAATGGATTCTGGGATCTCCACCTCAACACACTCATTCACAATAGAAGGGATAACAACATGCTCAAAATTAGGCCTAGATATGGGTCTCAATTCTTTTTTAGGAAAATTGTTCCCCCACTCTATCTTGTGCGGAGGCCACACCTCTACCCTATAACTCCCTCATGTGGAAGTAATTATCTCATTGAGGACTAACTCACAATAGAGTATCCTCAAAAAGTATTATGGGACCTAATTATTATTTCATGGAAGACAGTTAAAAACATCTAGCACCGATCCAAAAAATTATTGTGTATCCATTGGTGGTGGCATTAATGGATGGGAACCTCTTGCAAGAACCATGTATGGGTTGATTGGTTTGTGGGTTGGTGAACAATGAACACAAGTCAAATTTGAATATTTTTCTTTAATCTACCCATAAGATAATTTGTTTGATTAAAATTATCTTAGCTATTCCCTCTTGTTTTACCAACTATTGATTTGGCCACTCACAAATATTATGTGTGAGATGATGGATTCTAGTGAATTGGAAAGGGTGGACCTATGGGATTTTATTGTAGTTGGATCTCTTAACATTCCGATTAATTCCTCAAGTTGTCTTATTGTTTCTATTTGACCTAATATATTTTCTTGTGTTCCTAGAGGATGTCAAGGTATTGAAGGAGGGGTTTGTTGTGCTTGTTCTTTAGTAGGGTTGTGATGAGGAGGTGAATTAGGGTTTTAATCAACTAGTGGTGCATTATCAACTCTTGGAAATTAAACAAAATCCACTGAAAAACTAATTAGATCTATCTATTTAATTGAATTTTTTCACTTAAAAACAAAAAAAACCTACCTCTTCCACCTCAGTGATGCCATGACAAAGTTTTTATAGTGATTTGGTGGACAAATGGCAATGAAATTCCTATCTCACAATGTGAGTGTGCTTCAACAGTGTTTCAAACCTTAGGTTATCTTGAGGGAAAGGATCAAAATGAACAAGTGTAATGATTTTTTTTCTTTTTAAGCTATTGGAGGCTCAAATCTACACCCTGTTTCCTAAGCTTTTCTAATTGCACTTAGCAGATTTGGACAAACATTGGAATGCTTTCAGGTTGTGGGTAACCTCTTTGAAAGAAGACCTCCGGATTGTGGGCTGGCTTCCCCATTTGATATTTCTTAACTACTGAATTTCTGAGGTAAGGGTAAGGGTTGCGTAAAATAAACCTAATGCTGAAAGGAAAACTAAAGTGATACACCAAACAATCTAGACCTGTTAACAACTCATCATATTTGAATTAATATCACAAATCCGGACTTACACAACTCACTTAATAATGTAGTTTCCATAAATATTTCATAAGAAGGTCTATAAATAATGCTATTATAACAAGCTAAGTCAATAGCCATCCCAAAAGTGTGACAAATAAACCTCCAGCTGGCCTAATTCTTCACCAAAATAGTCTAAACAACATCTCACACTCCCCACACCTTTGCAAGTCATCATTGGTTCTATTTCAACACTTGACCATATTCCATATCATGCAACATGTGTGTTTTTTGAAAGCACATGGCATTTTAAAGCATAAATATAGTGATTTTTCTAAGTGATTTATAAAACACCACTTAGCAAAACACTTTACAATTAAGCTCAACCTAAAATTCTCCACCATTTAAAAGTATTACATTTACATTGAAAAGAAACTTGAATGTGATTTGTAAATTATTTCACATGATATCTTCAGATATAAAATGTAGCATTAAAAGCTATGAAAAAAGCTTTCAAAAGTTTTAAAGACGCCTTAACTGTCAACTTACCACCCATATTTTGCATTCTTCCCACACATGTCATAATCACATGGTTTGCAAAGGCACATGGCATAATAGCACTTGGCACATAAGGCCGACCTCCAAGACTCTTGGAAAGCATATTCTAAACACATGATGTTGGGTCAAAAGACAAAGCACCATACTTAACCATGGCACACCTAGCATAAGTCAAAATAACACAAGGCATAAAATGCCTAGGTGATAACACATGACACATTGAAGACATAGAAAAGCTTAAGGAATGGGGAAAGTTTGATAAAGGAATAAAAAACCTAAGGCAATGGTAAGTGATTTTGAGCCCCCCATCATATTTCTCATGAGTTTCATTTTTAAAAATAAGGGATAAAAAATCTCATCGAATGGAAAATAATAGGGTCAAACACTAATGATAATACTCGAATGATGGAAAACTCCATCATTTGGTCACTTGAAAGAATCTAGACAACATGATGCTTGGTCGCCAGGGTTTGAGTAAGCATAGGAAAATGATGTTGACACTAGTTTTTTAGTCGGATATTGACATTTCCTGCATAAAAATGCCATGGGGAACTCAAGTAATTGTGTCATCATGCATTAAATCTGCACTTCATTGCACTTTGAGACCATTTTTTGGACTTACAATTCGTGGCTATGAAACATTTTGATGAACTTCTCCTAACCATATGTGCCATTCGTTTCCTTTGTTTTTTTGTCTCACTTGACAACAACTACCATGAGAAGTTGATGAAGCTTCACAAGAAGTTTTTTAGTGGCAAGATCTGGACATTTTGATGCTCGAGCTCGAGTAAGCTCCCAGCTGACCTTGTATTGTCCTTTTCCTCCTGCAATGAGCAAGAAAGCTTGAATGGAAGCCTCTAAATGTCTTTCATTTTGTTTTAAACTCAAGATAGCATTTGAATACTTCATGATCTACAAATTTGAATAGATTCAGTTCTTTTCTATTCCTCATGGACACAATACCTTACTGCCCATGACCATGAATAGAAAAGGTGTCATTATGCTTTATTTCTAAAAAACCTTCTATACTCTTTTGATTTCCCTTCTTCTCTTTCATAATTCATTGATAAGGTTGAAAAACCCAGATAGGTTTCTGGAAAAAGAGAAGAAAACTGGAATGTGGCTTCACCCCTCATCATGTGAACTGGGTTTTCTTGCATTTGCTATTTTTTTGTCTTTTCTTGCATTTTGAGAAAAACCCTGCTTGGGTTTCTTGTAGCCTTCATTTTTTGTTGAAATTGCAACTGTTAGTACAGAACCCAAGTGGGTTACATGATTTCTTTGAAAGGTTCTAGTTTGTTGCTTGAAAAATAGAAAATCTTGTAAATTCCATCACTTTTTGTAAAAAAGTAAGCAACGTTGCCTTAGAATTGAACCCCTAGGTGGGTTTTGCGGATTTTCTTTGATAGGTTCAAACTTGTTACAAAATGCAGATGATTTAGTAAATTCTTTCACCTTTCTGTTGTTTAGACATCTAGGTACATGGTATCTTCATTTGCTTGTTATCAATAAAATATGCACTATTCTGAAGTTTCAGCTTCACTTAATCTGTAGATACACTATCATTTGAATGATCCTTCTTTTTCTGGAACAAACTGAGATAATCACCTCAGCAATAGAGTATGGAATAGGGTATTTTTGAGCTCAGGAAGTGGAACATTGTGAGACTTGAATTAAATTTTATATAGTGCCTTTACATTGTTGCATGTTGGACTATATTTCGTACAAATTCTTTGGCTTTACTCAAGACTGTATCCAATGATTTCAAAACCTTGCATAACCTCTTCTAAAAAACTATGTTTGACCTTTGAATATGATTTAGGAAGCCTTCAAAAACCTTAATGAGCAATCAAATTCTTCATTACTGTAGAATGTTCTCCTTTATAATTTATGCATTTGCCTTTACATTTTGTTGATATTCATTTGGATGGCTCTCAAGTTCAAAATTATGCTGAAAAGTTGTTCATTTTTCTTTTCTTAAGTGAAGTAAATGAATTTCCAATGCTTCTGTGTTCTCACTCCACTTCAAATACTTGTATGTTTTATCATTTCCCTATGCAGTTTAAAGCCTTGGAAGGGCTTCACAATTTTATTGAATTGACTGTCCAATAAACTCCAACGTCATTGTTCTTGGGCTTGCACATTTCATGTCACCTATCTCAGATACAATGTTGACTATATTATGCTTTGATTGAACTTTCCTATCACTATGCTTCCCATACTTCTGTGATCTAAGGGGCAGACCACCTATATGTTCCTACAATCTTCAAAAAATGGAAAAGGCAATAGTAACAAAAAGACCTTTCCACTGAGAAACGAACCCTTGACTCCAAGGGGAGACCTAAGATCAAACCCTTAGATCATGGAGAAAGAATATGTAGATGTTATTTGAACTCACAATGTTGTTCTTGTACTCTCCACCACTGTGGACCATGGTCTGGGTATTGTCTCTTCATGATGGCCTATCAATGCACACATTCAATCCTTATGAAAATAATGAACTCTCCCCTTTGAATCCCTTATAGGAAAAACCATCATTGACTGAAACCTATTGAAAGTACCCCGTCTACTACAATGTCTCTGTCCCTTGTAACTACTTCATATGCTTGTACATGAATATACCTTGCTTTTGTAACACTGCCTCCTGATGCAACTGCTCCTCAAGCATTTTGCTTATCCTTATCAACTCTACCATGAGTGACAATGACACAACCTCACTCACACCATAAACACCCTATGACAAGCATAGTACTCAAGCCACTAAGAAATAATCATGAAGGATTTGTCCCTACCATGAGATTGCATCTCAAGGACTATTCTAGTGATAAATAATGGATTGTACATTCGAGTTGCTACTGTTTACACATGACTATCCACTAAAAAATTGTCTTCATACATGGTTTCTTTCTTATTGAGTTCTCATACAATTATCATGTAACTGTAGGGACTGTTGTAGTGACTATGCTTTCAACTAATTGACATGTCAAGAATACAAGAGCACATATTGTTGCATGCTTACCTCATTATAGTTTGAGCGCTCAATGATTTTTGTAATCTATTGAGGTCATTGCTTTTAATGTAAAGACACCTACTATGATTTACAAGTACAAACTAGATTGAATGCACTTACTTTTCCTTTGATTTCTGTCATGTGACTCCTTACAGATATTTAGCCCATGTTGCTTGATTACATGCTTACTTACATGTATTGTCTCCTACATAACTCATGACTGATCCTTTCCCCTTTTCAAATAGAATCATGATCTTGGTAGATTACTTGAATAGTAACTGTCATTTCTTTTGATTGTCTATGTATTGATCCCCATTCATTTGATGATTGTTGATGGTTGTGCTTAGTCATTATGATAGTGAGTAGACTTATTACTATGAGTGGCTTGGAATTGTCACTGAGAGATGTTGATGCCCTGTTCTTGCACAAGAACCTTGGACTCCTTTTGGTTGTCTTCATTGATTTTCACATTTATTTGATCAGTATGTGTTGTTGTTTTTGAGGACAACAATGTTGTCTTACACTTCATGGCTGCTCACTCATGACATTTGTACCATTGCACTACTTGTTGTCCCTGTGACTTGACAATGAAATGCACTGCCCCATGCCTTCCTTCAAGCGCATCTTGTTTGTCAATGCACATGACTATCCCATTTAAGGTGATGGTTGCTACTATTTGATTGAATCTTGGAATGATCCTTACTTATGCTCTAAAATTGTGGTGAATGGATTGTGTTTCATATCCTCTGATGTTTATTCTATTCCTTTCTTCGTAATATGCTTAGAGACTCGCAGACCTTTGTGTTATGGCATAGCAATTGTCTCTTGATCACATCATATTAGGGTTCTATTGTTGTCATGACTTCTTGTAATGATATATTTATGATATGCACATGTCTGTGTCAACTAGAGTTGATGCTTCTTGAATGTCTTTGCTTTTTTCCTTTTCTCATCACTCACACATTGATTGCTAGCTGGAAAACCTGTTGTCTGACGTTTGGTTGAGAAGGCCCTGAACTCAGCCTTGTACAACTTCATATTTTGTCTTTAGTTGTTGTCTTCATCTTTCATGTTCAAAATAAATTCAAACATATCATGCTCTCAATCTCAAGGACATCATATTCATCTAACTCATGGGGCAGGCGAATTAGATGGCCATGTTTCTTTGCCATGAAGACAGTTATGTTTGTTTTGGATGCCCTTCATGCCTGTCAACTGTGTAAGCTCATGTAAGTGTGTTGTCCTTACACTTGTACCATGACCATGAGTCAACCATTACTCCTGCTATAGTTATATGTGATAAACATGCATAGTCTTTTCATTCTAACTTTGTTTGACAACCACCTATCACATGTGTGGGTGACCTAAAAGCTCGCTTTCCTATGTGATGAGTGACTGCCCAACAGGGTTGTGGTGAGAGGGGCTTGAAAACAATCTAAAATTCTTCCTCATTATTAAATAGATGCATAATTGAAGTTGATGCATCTTCAAAACACTTTGATGCATAATTGAACTTGATACATCTTCTGAATCTGATAATGAAAGTTGATCAACTGGTATGATTCCATATTGATTTGATGCATTGATAAGAGATAAGTCTTTGATCAAGTTGCTCAATTTCCTTTTCTTTCAAAGCACGCTAAGCTCTACCCTTGTGGGAGCCACATTTACTCGACATGCTGCATTTGATTTGATAATGAAACAATAAACAGGCTTGTCCTAAATCGGCACATGAAGCAAATAGTTAGAAAATAAATGCATACGTTGAATGTTCTTTTGTTTAATGCATTTATGGATCAGCTTATACATACATAAGTAGGTGTGTATGCAAGGATTGAATCATTCATTGCTTAGAGCCTCACTCTAACACCATTTTTTCTTCAGATGCAAGGTGAGGAGTGCAACAGAGCTGGGAGGGCCACAAGTGGTTCGGGGCAGCAGCAGGGCAACTTGTAACTAGTCATTCATAGGCCATGACTGGTTCCATTCTTACATACACATTCTTTCTTTCCTTTACTTATTCATGTATAAGTTGTTTTCATATTTTCATTTGAATAATAAAGCTATTCCCTTGGATTGTGAGGGACATGTACCTTAATGATTATCAATAAAATAAATTACATTTGAATACATAATTCTCTTTCTCATTTGTTGTAATGTACCATTGAAATGGCAAAAGAATGAAATCTGATTTACTTTAACAATCACTCCCTCATGCATGTTGAAACTAGCAGTTTTATGGTTTATCTTTAAATGTTTAAACAACATGAAAAGAACAACACTACGGTTACCTGATTTCAGATGAAAGCTAAAAATTAGATAACATTTATGGCAACAACTACTATATGTTTGTCTTCTAAACATGAGACTAGCCGCCTTTTGTGTTATCCATTGGGCATGGGGTCACTCAGAAAACCAACACTACTTGAAAACAACATTTCAAATAGTAGTAACTCATAACACTAGCAAGAAACACTTTGAAAACCAAGGAAAACAACAATGCAAAAGGAAGACTACCACCTAACTATTCAGAATAGCACTTAGGTAAAACTAGAAAACCTAACTAATGTGTGTCAGTACTTAGAGGAAACAAAATCTACTCTAATATGTACAAGAGTAGTTTTAGATCATTCCTCAAAACAGAGTTTGAGGTGTATCCCATTGACTGGGATAGGCAGAGCTTTTCCATCCATTGATGATAGGTGAAAAGCATTGTGTTCTTTGCACTCTATAATGATAAATGGGCCACTCCACATGCTATCAAACTTGGTATGCTTTCCAGGCCTTCTCTTCAATTCATCCCATTTCAGAACCACATCTCCCTCTTTGAACACCCTGGGTGTTGCTCTTTTATCAAACACCTTCTTTGTTTGGAGTTGATGCAACTCCATTCTTTTCATGGCTCTACCTCTAGTTTCATCCAGCTCCATTAACTATGCATATCAGACAACCATTGGGTCCTCCTCTTCAAACATTTCAAGTTGGTTCATTATATCAAGAGCTGGATGTTCAACTAATAAAGGAAGCCTTGCCTCCTTACCATATACTAGTACATAAGGGGAGGTTCCAATGGACTTCTTTGGAGTTATCTTATTTGCCCACAAGGCAGATTTTAACTTGCTATGCCAAGTTCTTTGGTTATCTTCCAAAATCCTTTTGATGATCCTAATCAAGTTTTTATTGGTTGACTCAGCCAAACCATTGCCTTGAGGGTAATAATTTGATGAGGTATTCAGATAGATGCCATTTTTTACTGCCCAGTCACTTACTCTTAACCCAACAAAAGCCAAAGCATTATTAGAAATGATTGATTCAGGTACCCCAAATCTGGTTACCAAATCATGATAAATATTTAAAACAACACTTTCATTGGCTTCCTTCAAGGCCATCGCTTTAGTCCATCGTGTGAAATAATCGGTTGTAGTAAGTACCCACATGTGACCTGCACTTGAAGGTGGGTTAATGACACCTATGAAATCAATGCCCCATCTCATGAAGGGTTGTTCTACTTGAATAGGATGCAATCGTAAAGTTGACAACCTCTCTTTTCCTACAAAAATTTCACATTTTACACAATTCCTGGCCCAAGCATGGGCATAATTAAACAAGCTTGGCCAATAATAGCCAACTCTCATGATTTTCCATGCCGTTGTTCTTGGGGGAAAATGACCCCCTATAGTTCCATCATGGAACTCATTAAGTACTTTATCAACTTGATGTTGATCAATGCATCTTAGAAGGATGCCATTAATGTCCTTTCTAAAAAGAATGTTGCCAATCAGAACATAAGGAATAGAATGTAGTCTAAAATACCTTCATTTGGCCTTATCTAGGCCTGGTGGAAACTCACCAGTTTGCAAAAAGTGAGTCATATCTTTCACCCAACCAACATTTGTTGTAACTACATCTGCTTCAAGCCCATTATCAGCAACCATAACTGCCTTTGTTTCTGCATTTCCTTCATTTTTAGTCTTTGTAGCTAGTTGTTCACACAAACCTTTACCCCTGAAAATATTTTTTACCTTGATGTCAACATCATACTCCATAACCTTTGTAATCCAACCTGCCCTTTTATCATTTAGATCCTTGTTTAGCAAGAATTCCTTCATGCTTGGGTGAGAAACCATTAAATGTACCTTGTTGTTAGAAATCATGGGTTTGAACTTCTTCAAGCTTTTGATGGCATCCAGTACATGTTTCTCTACAAAATTATATATTTGTTCATATTCCTCTAATCGTTGGCTAAAAAAAGCAATTGGTTGTTCTAGGCCAGCATCATTCTGCTATACCAGTATTGCAGAAATTATATCAATGCTACCAAAAGCATATAAAATGAAGTGTTTCAAGAAGTTTGGGTTTACCAAAGTAGGGGTTGTTGAGAAAGCTTCCTTTATGACCTCGAAACTGTTCTTGGCCTCCTTGGTCCAGCTGAAACTGGCATTCTTTTTTAACATTGCAGTTAGTGGTTTCAACAGATTGGCAATGTCAAGAATAAACCTTCCGACAAAATTGATTCTGCCAAGAAAACTTTGCAGCCCCTTTTTATGGCTGGGCAAGGGTAGATCCAAAATGGCACTTACTCTTAATGGATCAATGGTGATCCCCTGTTTTGACACAATATGTCCCAAAATCTTTCCTTCATGGACAACAAAGATACATTTCTTGGGGTTGATGGATATACCATACTCCCTACACCTCTCAAATACTTGTTTCAGATGTGCGAGGTGTTCATCAGCCTTCTTTGAAAACATAGTTACATCATCAAGGTAAATAAGTGCTAGTTTGTGAATCAAACCTTTAAATGCCCTGTCCATTTCCCTCTGAAATGTGGCACCAGCATTGGACAGGCCAAAAGGCATCCTTTTATAAGCCATGGTGCCCCATTTCTTGGTGAAGGCAGTCTTGTACTGATCCTCTTCTTTGACTGACACTTGGTTATAACCTGAATAACCATCAAGTAATGAGAATCTCTCTGAACCAGCTACAATTTGCAGAATCTTCTCCATTGAGGGCAACAGATAATGATCCTTTAGCGAGGTTTTATTCAGGTCTCTAAAGTCAACACACAACCTAATTTCACTATTTTTCTTTCTAACTAGGACAAGGTTAGAGACCCATGAGGTGTGTTTGATTGGAAAGATGATGTCTCCCTCAATCAGTTTGGTCAACTCTTTCACTAGCAGAGGCTCAAGCTTGGGGTTTAAAGGCCTTTGTTTCTACCTAACAGGTTTTGAGTTTGGCTCAAGCTCTATAGTATGTTGGGAAATTTGGGGATCAAAGCCTTTCAAATCAAAATATTCCCATACAAATACATCCTGGAACTCTTGACAGAGGGCAATAAAAGCTTGCTTATCTACAGGTGAACAAATTTTTCCAACTTTAAGGAGCTTACCTTTGAGGATTTCAAGCTCCTCATAGTGTTCTTCTTTGACCTGCATGTTGGTTTTACCCTTTTTAAGCTGGTCATCTGTGTTGAAAATGGATTCCAAGGTGACTAGACCCTTGGGCAGTTTGTTGGACTTCAATTGGATGATCTGATCATCATATTGTTGTTTAACCTTCTCCTAGTTGAATGTTGCAAATTCATCTTCTTACAGCATGAAGCTCAAAACATGTTCATCACATTCAAAGACTCACTAATGAATGTTATTATCTAGAATATAAGGTCCGATAACTATTTTAACACATGGCTACAAATTTTCCTTCCTAATTTCATTTGGAATATCAACTTGAGCACCTATGGCAACCAATCTATCAGCATGCTTATTTTGATCCCTAGGAATAGAAATAGATTGAAAGCGTCAAACTCTTCTATCATATCCCACACCCTTTGTTTGTAGGATTTTAAAATATCATTCTTAGTGACATGCAGACCTCTCACCTGATTGACAATCAATTCACTGTCACCATGCACTTGCAAGTAGCTAATTCCTTGCTTTCGTGCCCATTCTAAGCCTTGAACCAAACCTTCATATTCAATAGTTTTGTTAGTACAAGAGAAAGTAAATCTGAAAGCAGAGTAGTATTTGTCACCCTATGGGGACACAAGCATTTCACCCCCACCAACACCATTCTTGCTTTGAGAACCATCAAAGAACATCTTCCATACTCTGTCTTGCTAATCTGATTGTTGTCCCACTTCCTTTTCAAGGTTTGGAATCACTGATTCAGGTTCATGCAGCACATAGACACCCAAACCAGTTTCCTCAATGTTATCATTTGGACTGTCAATAATATTCTCTACTGCCCACTCACTTAGCAGTACATCTAGTATACTTTATGCTTGTAGCTCTTGAGCAACAGCTAGCTCATCATCACTAAAAACAACACAATTAGCATTATCCACTCTTGGAACATATGGTTCAATGTAATCCTTAGCAAGTTTCTCAGATTTGATGACTACCTTAGTCCCATATCTCGTTCTGAACACCATATGAGACCAATCTGATGATAAATAACATCCTATCTTGGCGTGAAATCCCTTGATAGACATAAAGCAAAATGCGGAGGTAAGTCAATAACAAAGATGTCTTGGGGAATGGAGAAGTTGGGACAAGCATGTAGGGTAAGGATTAAACCCTTGATAACACCTACAGTATTAATGGTTGTCCCATTTAATTGTACAACTCCCTTCTCAAGAGGTTGATACTTTAGTCCTAACTTATTAGCAATCTGCTTGGGCATAACATAACTACTTGCCTCTGAATCCACCATGCAATTGTGAACTAGTTTATCTCCTATTATCAAGGACACATAAAATGGGGGTGGTTTGACATCCTTACTTGGTTGTTTACTACTATCTTGAGGTGTATTTGTCAGGACAGCCTTGGGTTGACTTACTGGTATATCATTTGAAATGCCTTCTTCAACTAAGGTAGATTGCAACAAGTCCTTTTGACCAAGAACAGACAAGGAATCCCACATTGACATACTCATGTTTATCTTTTTCATGGATTCAAGAATGTTGAAAGGTGTGACAACATTTACCTTGTGATGAGTCTTTGCAGCAGCAAAGTCTGTCTGTAAGTGGACTGGTTGGGGTTGATTCCCAAGTTTTCCACCACCAATGCCTTATGAATTTCTCTACAAAATGTGTGATATATGAGGATTGGAAGGTACAACAACTTCTTTGTCTTTGTTTGCTTCTTTTCTAATCTCGAGGGCCCTCTTTTTGGATCAAGTGTTGGCTGCTATTGGAATCTATCACTATTTACTCCACAAAACTCTTCTCCTTGCCAATTCAAGAGAGTTGTGTCACTTGCAGGGAGCTCCTGTTGTTGGGATGATTCACCATTGGGCACATCCTACACACTTGATACATTCAGAACCATCAATGCTTGATTCATCACACCATTCAAACATGTAGTTTGATTATGGGCCTAGTTGCAAGGATAGCACCAGTCATATTCTGCTGCAAGGTTATTTTGAGTTGGTACCATATCTCTAGCTACACTAATTGGAATCAGATTATATGGTTGAAATGGCCTCGGATTCAGATTTTGTCGTGCGTCTTGAAAGTTTCCTTGATATGGCTTCTTATTAGTCTGAAATTGTTGTCCTTGACCCTGATTTTGAGACTGTCAAGGCTTAAAACCTTGAAATTGTTGTTTTTTAAGGGTTACAAGTTCATTGCCAAAGGTATGAAGTAAGTTTTCAATCTTTTGTTGGCTACTTTTAATTTCATGCAGCTCCTGAGATGGTCCTTGGGCAACAATTTATGTGTTAACAATAGCTAGTAAAGGGGCTAATTGAGGTGGTGGTAAAGTTGTAGGAGGTTGAATATCGGGAAAAAATGGCATAGGATGCCTAGGGGAAATCCTTCCAACTTGTATTAAGTTTTTTTCTACTCTCACAACTATGTCATAAGCTATTGGCAAGGTGCTTCTACCCATAGATTGTATTAAAATAACAACCTTGTTGTTTAAAGCTCTTAAAAAATAGAGAAATGCATACTCAGCTGGGGGCCTTGTAGTGCCCAGAATTCTGTCCCACGTTCTTTGGAAACAGAAATTGAAGTTTGTCATCCATTTGTGAGGAGCTCATTTAATGTGAGTCAGTTGCTCCACCAATGACAAGTTATCATACTTGTCTCCAAACTGCTTACAAATCACCTCTCCCAATTCATCCCATGTTCGAATGGAATTGACTGCCAAACTCCTGAACCATTGGAGTGCTTTACCTCTCAACGATGCCACTAACAACCTCAAGGAAACATTTTCTTGTGTTATATGATGCATCAAGCACAAATTTGAGATGTCTTTAATATGCTCAACTGGTGTAGTTTGATCTTCACCTAAAAAATATGGTACGCTTTTAAGAGCAGCCACTAGAATATCATCATGTTGGGCTAATTGAAGTGGACTGCCACCATTGAATGGCACAAAAGCCTGGTTTCTTGGAACATCCATGTTTTGCACCAAATTTTGTTGTCTTACTGGGCTGAAAACTGTCACTGTTAGTGGGGTTAAAACTATTTTTCTTAACGAAATAACAACCTTCCTTGTTGGCCTGCCTCTCTTATAGGGTGGTGAAAGTTGAAAATATTCTAATGGGATAGAATTTCCCCTTGTCTGAATTCATTTCATAAGCTGTCATAGCATTGATCTATCATTTATTTTCACATTCAAAGCTGCCAGATATGCTAGTGTGACCTTTAAAAGTTTAAAAATAATACTGACATCATATCAAAACCAACAAACTGATGTGTTTTCCTAGTATGAGATGACTATTCTATCCCACTAGGTGTGCCAAAACTGTTGCAGGCTCAAATCTACACCCTATTTTCTAAGCTTTTCTAATTGCACTTAGCAGATTTGGACCAACATTGGAATGCTCTCAGGTTGTGGGTAACCTATTTGAAAGAAGACCTCCAGATTGTGGGTCGCCTTCCCCGTTTGATATCACTTAACTACTGAATTTCTGAGGTAAGGGTAAGGGTTGCATAAAATAAACCTGATGCTAAAAGGAAAACTAAAGTGATACACCAAACAATCTAGACTTGTTAACAACTCATCATATTTGAATTAATATCACAAAGCTAGACTTACACAACTCACTTAATAATGCAGTTTTCATAAATATTTCATAAGAAGGTCTATAAATAATGCTATTAAAAGGAAAACAAAGATTTCACAATTAATCAGTACCATTAACAACACAACTTACAACCTACAAACATACACCTTCTGCTAAATAGATGCATAACATGAGAAAATCTTGCAAGGAAAAAAAAGATTTCACAAAACAAGTTGATCAATCATTAACAACATACATGAGAAACAGAAAAATGAGAAGGTAAAAGTGCTCTACTATATCAATTAAAAGTGCTTACTATGTATTAATTATGTCTGAGTTACAATGTAGCTTCATAAAAAAATAACTCCAAGATAATAGCTATCCTCTTGTTGAAAAAGAAAGAACTCTCTAAAAAGTTCCAAATGAACATACTTAACCAAAAACCCACCAAAACCTCCCACACATGTGCTTCTAGAATATTATCCTTGGATAAAATAGAAATGGCTCCAAAAGAACCTTCTAGAAGTCTCTAAAATGCCCTCTACATGGAGAAAAAACAAGCTAAGTCAATAGCCATCCCAAAAGTGTGACAAATAAACCTCCAGCTAGCCTCATTCTTCACCAAAATAGTTTAAACAACATCTCACACTCCCCACACCTCTGCAAGTCATCATTGGTCCTATTTCAACACTTGACCATATTCCTTATCATGCAACATGTGTGTTTTTTGAAAGCACATGGCCTTTTAAAGCATAAATATAGTCATTTTGCTAAATGATTTATAAAACACCACTTAGCAAAACAATTTACAATTAAGCTCAATCTAAAAGGCTCCACCATTTAAAAGTATTACATTTACATTGAAAAGCAACGTGAATGTGATTTGCAAATTATTTCACATGATATCTTCAGATATAAAATGTAGCATTAAAAGCTATGAAAAAAGCTTTCAAAAGTTTTATAGACACCTTGACTGTCAGCTTACCACCCATATTTTGCATTCTTCCCACACATGTCATAATCACGTGGTTTTCAAAGGCACATGGCATAATAGCACTTGGCTCATAAGGCCGACCTCCAAGAATCTTGGAAAGCATATTCTAAACACATGATGTTGGGTCAAAAAGGCAAAGCACCATACTTAACCATGGTACACCTAGCATAAGTCAAAATAACATAAGGCATAAAATGTCTAGGTGATAACACATGACACATTGAAGACATAGCAAAGCTTAAGGAATGGGGAAAGATTGATAAAGGCATAAAAAACCTAAGGCAATGGTAAGTGATTTTCAGCCCCCATCATATTTTTCATGAGTTTTATTTTTAAAAATAAGGGATAAAAAATCCCATCGAATGGAAAATAATAGGATCAAACCCTAATGATAATTCTCAAATGATGGAAAACACCATCATTTGGTCACTTGGAAGAATATGGAAAACATGATGCTTGGCTAATCATTTTTGGTCGTATTTTGACATTTCTTGGATAAAAATGCCATGGGGAACTCAGGTAATTGTGTCATCATGCATTAAATCTACACTTCATTGCACTTTGAGACCATTTTTTGGACTTATAGTCAGCGGCTATGAAACATTTTGATGAACTTCTCCTAACCATATGTGCCATTCGTTTCCTTTGTTTTATTGTCTCACTTGTCAACAACTACCATGAGAAGTTGATGAAGCTTCACAGGAAGTTTTTTAGTGGCAAGCTTTGCACATTTCGATGCTCGAGCTCGGGTAAGCTCCCAGTCGACCTTGCATTGTCCTTTTCCTCTTGCAATGAGAAAGAAAGCCTGAATGGAATCCTCTAAATGTCTTTCATTTTGTTTAAAACTCAAGATAGCATCTGAATACTTCATGATCTACAAATTTGAATAGATTTAGTGCTTTTTTGTTTCTCATGGACACAATAACTTACTGGTCGTGGACATGAATAGAAAAGGTGTCATTATGCTTCATTTCTAAAAAACCTTCTATACTTTTTTGATTTCCCTTCTTCTCTTTCATAATTCATTGATAAGGTTAAAAAACCTAGATGGGTTTCTTGAAAAAGAGAAGAAAATTGGAATGTGGCTTCGGCCCTCATCATGTGAACTGGGTTTTCTTGCATTTGCTATTTTTCTGTCTTTTCCTACATTTTGAGAAAAACCTTGCTTGGGTTTCTTGTAGCCTTAATTTTTTGTTGAAATTGCAACTGTTAGTATAGAACCCAAGTGGGTTACAAGATTTCTTTAAAAGGTTCTAGTTTGTTGCTTGAAAAATAGAAAATCTTGTAAATTCCTTCACTTTATAAAAAAGAAAGCAACGTTGCCTTAGACTTGAACCCCCAGGTGGGTTTTGCAGATTTTCTTTGACAGGTTCAGACTTGTTACAAAATTTAAATGATTTAGTAAATTCTTTCACTTTTCTGTTGTTTAGACATCTGGGTACATGGTATCTTCATTCACTTGGTCTCAATAAAATATGCACTATTCTGAAGTTCCAGCTTCGCTTAATCTGTAGATACACTATCATTTGAATGATCCTTCTTTTATGGAACAAAATGAGATAATCACCTCAGCAATAGAGTATGGAATGGGGTCTTTTCATTCTCGGGAAGTGGAACATTGGGAGAATTGAATTAAATTTTAAATAGTGCCTTTGCATTGCTGCATGTTGGACTATATTTCATAAAAATTCTTTGGCTTTACTCAAGAATGTATCCAATGATTTCAAAACCTTGCATAACCTCTTCTAAAAAACTATGTTTTACCTTTGAACATGATTTAGGAAGGCTTCGGAAACCTTAATGAGAAATAAAATTCTTCATTACTGTAGAATGTTCTCCTTTATAATTTTTGCATTTTCCTTTACATTTTGTTGATATTCATTTGGATGGCTCTCAAGTTCAAAATTATGCTGAAAAGTTGTTCATTTTTCTTTTCTTAAGTGAAGTAAATGCATTTCCAATGCTTCCATGTTCTCACTCCACTTCAAATACTTGTATGTTTTATCATCTCCCTATGCAGTTTAAAGCCTTGAAAGGGCTTCACAATTTTATTGAATTGACTATCTAATAAACTCCAATGTCATTGTTCTTGGGCTTGCACATTTCATGTCACCTATCTCAGATACAATTTTGACTGTATTATGCTTTGATTGAACTTTCCTATCACTATGCTTCCCATACTTCTGTGATCTAAGGGGAAGATGACATATATGTTGCTACAGTCTTCAAAAAGATGGAAAAGGCAATAGTAACAAAAAGACCTTTCCACTGAGAAACGAACCCTTGACTCAAAGGGGAGACCTAAGATAAGACCCTTAGATCATGGAGCAAGAATATGTAGATGCTATTTGAACTCACAATGTTGTTCTTGTACTCTCCACCACCGTGGACCATGGTCTAGGTATTATCTCTTCATGATGGCCTATCAATGCACACATTCAATCCTTATGAAAATAATGAACTCTCCCCTTTGAATCCCTTATAGGAAAAACCATCATTGACTACAACCTATTAAAAGTACCTTGTCTGCTACAATGTCACTATCCCTTGTAACTACTTCATATGCTTGTACATGAATATACCTTGCTTTTGTACTGGTTAAGTAAGATCAATGTTGTCTTTGTAACACTGCCTCCTGATGCAACTTCTCCTCAAGCATTTTGCTTATCCTTATCAACTCTACCATGAGTGACAATGACACAACCTCACTCACACCATAAACAACCTATGACAAGCACACTACTCAGGCCACTAAGACATAATCACGAAGGATCTATCCCTACCATGAGATTGCATCTAAAGGACTGTTCTTGTGATAAATCATGGATTGTACCTTCGAGTTGCTACTGTTCACACATGACTATCCACTAAAAAACTGTCTTCATGCATGGTTTCTTTCTTATTGAGTTCTCATACAATTATCATATAACTGTAGGGATTGTTGTAGTGACTATGCTTTCAACTGATTTGCATGTCAAGAATACAAGAGCACATCTTGTTCCATGCTTACCTCATTATATTTTGAGCACTCAATTATTTTTGTAATGTATTGAAGTCGCTTATTTTAATGTAAAGAAACCTACTGTGCTTTACAAGTACAAACCAGATTGAATGCACTTACTTTTCCTTTTATTTCTGTCATGTGACTCTTTATAGCAATTTAGCCCATGTTGCTTGATTACATGCTTACTTACATGGATGGTCTCCTTCATAACTCATGACTAATCCCTGCCCCTTGTCAAATGGAATCATGATCTTGGTAGACTGCTTGAATGGTGTCTATCATTTCTTTTGATTGTCTATGTATTGATCCCGATTCATTTGATGACTATTGATGGATGTGCTTAGTCATTATGACAATGAGTAGACTTATTACTATGAGTGTCTTGGAATTATCAATGAGAGATGTCAATCCCCTTTTCTTGCACAGGAACCTTGGACTCCTTTTGGTTGTCTTCATTGATTTTCACATTTATTTGATCAGTATGTGTTGTTGTTTTCGAGGACAACAATGTTGTCTTACACTTCATGGTTGTTGACTCATGACATTTGTACCATTGTACTACTTGCTATCCCTGTGACTTGACAATGAAATGCACTGCCCCATGCCTTCCTTGAAGCACATCTTGTCTATCAATGCACATGACTTCCCCATTTAAGGTGATGGTTGCTACTGTTTGATTGAATCTAGGAATGATCCTTACTTATGCTCTAAACTTGTCGCTAAATGGATTGTGTTTCATATCCTCTGATGGTCATGCCTATTCCTTTCTTCGTAATATGCTTTGAGAATAGCAGACCTTTGTGTTATGGCATAGCAATTGTCTCTTGATCACATCATATGAGGGTTCTATTGTTGTCATGACTTCTTGTATTGATATATTTATGATATGCACATGTTTGTGCCAACTAGAGTTGATGCTTCTTGAATGTCTTTCCCTTTTTCCTTTTCTCATCACTCACACATTGATTGCTAGCTGGAAAACCTGTTGCCTGATGTTTGGTTGAGAAGGCATTGAACTTAGCCTTGTACAACTTCAGATTTTGTCTTTAGTTGTTGTCTTCATCTTTCATGTTCAGAATGCATTCAAACCTATCATGCTCTCAATCTCAAGGACATCATATTCATCTAACTCATGGGGCAGCAAATTAGATGGCCATGTTTCTTTGCCATGAAGACAGTTATGTTTGTTTTGGATACCCTTCATGCCTGTCAACCTTGTAAGCTCTTGTAAGGGTGGTATCCTTACACTTGTACCATGACCATGAGTCAATCATTACTCCTGCTATAGTTATATTTGATAAACATGCATAGTCTCCTCATTCTAACTTTGTTTGATAGCCACCTGTCACATGTGTGGGTGACCTAATAGCTCACTTTCCTATGTGATGAGTGACTACCCAACAAGGTTGTGGTGAGAGGGGCTTGACAACAATCTAAAGTTCTTCCTCATTATTAAATAGATGCATAATTGAACTTGATGCATCTTCAAAACACTTTGATTCATAATTGAAATTGATGCATCTTCTGAATCTGATAATGAGAGTTGATCAACTGGTATGATTCCAGATTGATTTGATGCATTGATAAGAGATAAATCTTTGATAAAGTTGCTCAATTTCCTTTTCTTTCAAATCACATTGATCTCTACCCTTGTGGGAGCCACATTCACCCCTCATGTTGCATTTGAGCTGATAATGAAACAATAAGTAGGCCTGTCCTAAATCTGTACATGAAGCAAATAGTTAGAAAATAAATGGATACATTGAATGTTCTTTTTTTTAATGCATTTATGGATCAGCTTATACATGCATAAGTAGGTGTGTATGCAAGGATTAAATAATTCATTGCTTAGAGCCTCGCTCTAACACCATGTTTTCTCTAGATGTAGGGTGAGGAGCGCAACAGAGCTGGGAGGGGTACAAGCGGTTTGGGGCAGCAGCTGGGAAACTTGTAACCAGTCATTTACAGGAAATGACTGGTTCCATTCTTACATTCACATTCTCTCTTTCCTTTACCTATTCATGTATAAGTTGTTTTCATATTTTCATTTGAATAAGAAATCTATTCCCTTGGCTTGTGAGGGACATGTACATTAATGATTATCAATAAAAGAAATTACATTTGAATACATGATTCTCTTTCTCGTTTGTTGTAATGCACCATTGAAATGGAAAAACAATGTAATCTGATTTACTTTGACAATCACTCCCTCATGCATATTGAAACTAGCAGTTTTATGGTTTATCTTTAAATGTTTAAACAACATGAAAAGAACAACACTATGGTTACCTGATTTTAGCTGAAAGCTAAAAATCAGATAACATAAGCAAAGAGAGAAAAATATGCTCACATTATAAGGTGATCATTTTATGCTCTCTATGGGGTAAAAAGTTGGGTGACCACTTTTTGGTCCTCCATCTTTGTGCATTTACCCTATAAATTATGTTATCTAATTTAGATCACATGCATTGGGAATTAATATATATTCATTTAAGATATTATCTAGATTGTTTTAATTACTTCTTGAACTACTCGTTCAAAAATATTAGTTTTTTAATTTCTTCTCATTGACCTATAAAACATCCAGTGCCATAGTCTAAGGCTATGCCATAATTCTTCTATCTAGATTTTCTTAGATGGAAAATGTTCTCCATAATCTAAACTCAAGTGTAATCATGTGGATACCTAAAGTATTGGTGTATTCAATTTACATCAGGTAGTGTTGTTCAACTTAAATCATAATATCCTTTAAATGCACAATCTTTTGAATACCCTAGATGAGTGAACCTTGATATAGCAATTTTGAATTGTGGGAGATAAGTATTTTTTAAATGGTGTGAATTTATACACAATATGAACCAATATAATGCATATGGGAGCTAAGAGGGGTGGGTGAGGTAATGGCTTGGGATAAAGGCATTGGAAATCAACAACATTTAAGAATGATCCAATGCATGGGATGTGAAAGTAGGTGTGGAATTGACTTGGGTAGTGGAGTAATAGTGGATCCAATAGTAGTAAAGGAAAGAGACATGAAGGTGTAGTTTATCATATGGATGATGGGGATCAAGAAAGAGGGGCACAACTAAGAGGTAAGACATATTGAGAGGGAGGATGAAAATTGATGGCTATTAAACAAAAGGAAACTAGTGTTAGTGGAGGTATCCATTCTATAGGATGGATCTACAGTAAAAGTATGGGTGGAAGCATATGCACTAGTCATAGTAGATGTTGCAATTTTAGCACTAATTTGAAAGGAAAGTAGAGTGTGGAAAATGCCTTCCTAACACTAATCTTCAGGATAGAGATACAAAAAATGTTTCAAAAATTGCAATTACAAAACATAAAGATGAACATACATGAATAACAGAATAGACAAAAAAGAATGAATACTAGATTTTACAAGGGAAAACCCTCTCAGGAAAAAACCCACACACCAAAACAAAGATCTCTTGTATTACAATAAAATGTAAATTACATACAAGTACAAAGCTATGCTCTTTCAGGTGTTAATTCATAGAATGAATTTGGAAGCAGTTCATTACATTCGCTCTAATCTTCCACTCACTTTGATTACCAAAAAACAATGCACTACGACATTCAATACATGCTCCTCAAGCGTTACCAGAAAGTCAATGTTCTAACTTCCACACCGAACCAAACAATTATCATCTCTTTTATGAAGTTCTATCGTAATGTCGAAGAGACATGAAACCATTTCTCTCTGAATTCTCATTGTCACCCCAATATGTCTATCATTTTGGATCGGAGTGTCAAAGAGACATTGTAGCAACTCCTTACGATATGGTGAAGTCTCCTCAATGAAGTCTCATCAGAATGTTGAGAAGGGACTTCCATTGTTTTCCTACCAATAATGATATGTCTCTTCGATACCAGCACACCAACTTCACAAACATCCTATCAGAATGTTGAAGGGACAATCCTCAAGGTCCTGTCGATATCATATTGTCTCCTCGATACAACTCCATTGGAATATCAAAGGGACCACATTTTAGGTCCCACTGATATCCTCCTATCTCCTTGAAACTTTTCTTCCCGTCGTTCATCAAAATTTTGAAGGGACCACAAAACAACTCCCTCTGAAATTGACATGTCCCTCTAATGTCCCTTCTCATAGTCCATCAGAATGTCGAAGGGACTACAAAACAAGTCCCTTTGAAATTGTAATGTCAACCCAATGAATTTGAAGCCCAAAGTCTGAAGTACTTATCGGGATGTTGAGGAGACTCGTCATTAAGTCCTACCAACATGTGCTTATCAACCTGATGAAGCTAAAGCCTAGAAAACTTCTGAAACCTTATCGGCATGTCAAGGAGACTAGCAACTTAGCCCCACTAAAACTCACATGTTAGCCAGATGAACCTTTGGCCAATGCATTTTACACTAGTAAGTTTGAGATATCTTTTTCTTAATATTCTCTCACTTGATGAAGAACTTACTGGCTCCTTCTAACACTTGAAGTCATTGAATATTCTAGGCCCCAAGGCCCATCGAACTAGTGCACCATTTGAACTTTTTCATGCTCAAAGGCTTTGCTAATGCATCAACAATATTTTCCAGAGTATCATTTTTTTCTAGACTAACCTTTCCATCCTCCATATCACGAATAAAATTGTACTGTACACCAATATGTTTCACCTTGGAATGGATGGATTTTTTTCAAAAACAATGGCACTTTGAATATCACAGCAAATAATAATATTTCCTGCATCAATACACAATCTTCTAATCCAAATGGCTTCCTTGTAAGCATGAGTTGCTACCATGTACTCAGCCTTAGTAGTGGATAAAGCAAATATAGCCTATTGCTTGCTCATTCAGTTAGTTGTACCACCAAACAATGTGAATACATATCCATTGGTGAATCTTCTACTGTCTCCTTCCCAATTAGAATCCACATATCCACAAATGCTAACTGAACTCTGAGATCTAGCAGAGTAACCATGATAACATAAGGCGTACTCAGAAGTACCCTTCAAATACCTAAAAAATCTCTTTGTAGCATCCCAATGTGGCCTTCATGGATTAGCCATAAATTGACTAAGCACTTCTATTGCTTGGGAAATGTTTCGCCTAGTATAGACCATTACACACATTAAATTTCCAACTACACTTGCATAAGGTACCTTGGTCATGTCCTCCATCTCAGTAGGATATTTTGGACAATCTTCAACAGAAATTTTCATTCCCTGCAACACTAGAACAACTAATTGTTTGCAATCCACCATATTAAACCTCTTTAGGACATAATTTATATACTTTCTCTAGCATCCAAATTTTTCTATTTCCCCTATCCCTTCTAATTTCCATCCCAAAAATATACCTAGCTAAACCTAGATCTTTCATATCAAACTATGCTAACAATTGAGATTTTAATTCAGAAATCATACCCTTACTATTCCTAATGAATAACATTTCATCCACATACAAGGAAAGACATCCATTTTTAGTATTAAAGTAAATACAATGATCATAATTTGATCTCACGAACCCCAAAGACAACACATAGGTATCATAATTTTGGTACCACATTTTAGGTGACTGCTTCAAACCATACATATATTTCTTTAATTTGCAAACTAGGTTTTCCTTACCTTTTCAATGAAGTGCTCTAGTTGGGACATGTAAATCTCTTTCTTCAAATCACCATGAAGAAATGTTGTCTTCACATCCATAAGTCATATGTAGCTACAAGTGACAACAAAAATCTAATAGATGTCAGCTTAACTACAGGAGAAAATGTTTCTCCATAATTAATCCCCTTCACCTGGGAGTATCCTTTTGCGACCAACCTTTCTTCATGCTTCCCAACTCTGCCATCAAGACCTATCTTTTTCTTGAATGCCCATTTACATCCAATAGGCTTTCAACCTTCAAGAAAAGGTACTAGATCCCATGTTTCATTCTTCTTCAAAGATGCCATTTCCTCATTCATGGATTCCAACAAGGAATTTGAATCAAACATACCCATAGCCTTTCTAATGGTCCTAGGCTCATCAATGTTAGAAATCAAAGCATAGGCACAATTGGAATCTAACATAGAATATCCAAACCTTTCAGGTTGTCGCTTAGCACACATAAACCTCCTCACAAGCTAAGGCTAAGGTTCTTCATCTTTTTTAGAACTTTAAGAGCTACTTGAGCTCTCCTCATTAATAGGTCCACCAGGAGCACATAGTTCATCCTTATCTGGAGTAAGGGGAACTTCAACTACATCCTTCTTTTATGTTTCTTTCACCTTTGGCTGCAGATCAACTATGGAAGGTTTCAACTCATGGAAGACCACACTTCTACTATAGAATACCTTCTTTGTAACTGGGTTCCAAATCTTGTACCCTTTCACACCGATGAAATAACTGATAAAGATACACTTCACTACCTTGTTCTCCAATTTAAATCTCTTTTCACTAGGCACATATGCATATGCCTTACAACCAAAGACTCTAATGTGTCTCAATGAGGACTTCTTACCAAACCATGCTTCCATAGGTGGGTAAACCCACAAAAGTGGTTTACAATTCCAGTGGGGAAGGAAAAGTTTCAAAAAATGACCCCATGCAAAAAAAAATGGTTTTTGGGGGTTCAAGTGAACCCAAAGGGGGTTTGCTAAAACCCGGTTTCAACCCATTAATTGTAGGGTCCCACCATTCTTGGGAGAAAACAAACAAAAACCTTTTTGGAAGGGGTTCGCTCGAACCCCCCTGGTTTGAGCGAACCCCCCTTTTCCCACCTTCTCACCCTTTGGCACTAAAAAAATTCAAAATTTTCCCTTTGAAGCTCGGGTTGAGGATGAAAATGGAGGAAAATTCACAGACCCAACTGGATGATGGTAGTCCTCAAAATGAGCTATCCAATGAATATAATTTTAATATATTTTGGTTTTATTAGGTATTTGTTTTTTTAGTTTATTAAACATAGGTTTTTCACCAAAAATCAAGCTCTTTGTTCTGCACATGTGGAAAAATAGAAGATTATCAAAAAAAATTTGAAAAATATGAGTGCACTATATATTGAGTCCTTAATCCAACAAAAAAAATTGAATTTCGGTACATACAAAATAGTTAGATTGTATATGGTGTGCCTATGTTTGAATTGTAATTGGTTTCACTTCAAAACTTGATCAAGGAAAAAATATTCAATAAAACACTATGAAACCAATTGGAAGCACTAGATATCATAGTTACAAATCTAAATTAAAAAAAAAAGAATTTTATCCTTCATGGAAAAAAAGTTATGTTGCATATAGTGAGTGTCACTCCTTAAAAATGGCGTTTACTAAAAAAAGCTAGTTTTCGAAGGAGATGGAAAAAGAAGTGCAATTTGATTCCAATTTTTATTTTATTTTTATTTTTTAGAATCTACAGAGAAAATGTCACAAATCACTAGTCTGCATCATCTTCAAATTCCTTACGGTTTAGCCACTATAGGTGCTCGAAAGTGAAGATTTAGTTTTAAAAAATTATTTCAATGTCCAGTTTGGCCAAAAATTGTAAACTAGTATTGTGGGATCACCCAGGTGTCTTGTCCATGAGCTTCAAAGTGGGAGATCTATTAATCAAATAACATGGTGTAGCTATAGCCTCATCCCAAAACTTTTTTTCCAAACTAGCAATACTTAGCATACTTCTCACCCTTTCCATCAATGTTTTATTCATCCTTTCTGAAACTCCATTTTGTTGGGGAGTGTAAGGAGTTTTTTTATGCCTTTTAATTATGTGGTCCTTGCAAAACTTATCAAAATCTATTGAAAAAAATCACGACCATTATCCATCCTTAAACACTTTATTTTCCTACTAGTCTAATTTTTAACAAAGGTTTTAAATTCCTTAAACTAACTAAAAACTTAAGTTTTACTTTTGAGAAAATAAACAAATGTCCTCAAATAATCATCTATGAATGAAACAAAATACATAGATTTTGAAAGAAAAGGAACATTAACTGGACCAAACACATCAGGATGAATATAATCTAGAGTACCAAAATATTTATGAGGACTAGAATAAAATGAAACACGATGGTGCATTTCGTATATGAAATGTTCACAAAAATCAAACTCAAGATTACAATCATCAATCCCTTCAACCAGGCTTTTACTTTTCAAGGCTTTTAAGCATTTTTCACCAATGTGGTTGAGTCTTTGATGCCACAACATTGTTTTCTCTACTGAGAGCTTCATCTCCAAAGAGTTTTCGCCCTTAGGAACAACACCTCCTTTCTCTACATGATCAAATTTACTTGACTTTGCAAAAGCATTATTACACTATACTACACATGCATCCAGCTTATATAGAGTGCCAATTCATGCAACCTTAGCCAACACCATAGAGCCTCTAGTCATTCTACAAACACCATTCGAGAAAGAGACTTGCACACCAACATCATTAAGCTTACTTACAAAAAGTAAATTTTGAGCCAGACCTAGTATATGCATCACATCATTGATTCCCTTCACTCTTCCATTAGGAAACTGAATTATGACTCTTCCACAACCAACAATCTCCAGGTGAGAATCATCACCCAGATACACCCTCCCACCAACATACTTTTCATAGTTTGAGAACCAACCTCTATAAGAGGTAATATGAAAGGATACACCTAAGTTAATCATCCAAACATCTTCTGGTGCCTAAGTCACCAAGGCTGTTGTGAAGAAATCTGCATCGCTCTGAGAAGATTCATTTAGTGAAGAACTATTTTTCTTTTTCTTCTTCTTCTCCTCTTTACAATCTTTTCGGATGTGCCCAGTTTTCCCACAGTTCCAACATTTCACCTTGGAATTTTTACCAGGAGACTTTGATCTCCCCTCTGACTTGGATTTATAATTCTTTTCTTTCTTCTTTCCTTTCTCCTTTGATCTACCTCAAACAATAAGGGCCTCATTGGCCATATTACCATACTTCCATCACATTTCCTTTGACAACAACGAAGCAACCACATATTCCATCTTGAAAGTGGTTTTTGTACTCCCAATAGCCATTACTAGGTGATCCCATGTGTTAGGTAACGAACACAACACAAGCATGCAACAATCCTCGTCATCTATCTTCACACCAATAGACCTCAACTGAGCAATGATCATGTTAAACAAATTCAAATGATCTGCAACAACTACTCCTTTCTCCATCTTCAAAGAATACAAATTCTTCCTCAAAAATAACTTATTTACCAAAGGATTTCCCCTGATAAATGTCACCAAGCTTTTTCCACAAAAGTTTTGTTGTCTTCTCTTCATGGATGTTCAAAAGAACTAAATCGGCCAAGCATAGTTTGATTAGACCCTTGGATTTTCAGCCCATTGTATCCCAATCATTTTGTGAGGTTACTGATGGTTTGTTAGAGGAAACTACATCCCATAACTCTCGATCTACGAGAAAATATTTCATCTTGAGTTTCCACAACTCAAAATTACCGCCATTGAATTTCTCAATCTCTATTCTTTTGAATGTGCTCGCCATCTTAAATCTATAATAAGTTATAAACTAGATTTCTCTACAAAACTCCCATTGAACAAGATCAACACAAAAATCCCATCTTACCCACAAGGACAACAAAGTGTGGAAAACACCTTCCTAATACTAATCTTCAGGAGAGAGGTACAAAAATCTTTCAAAAATTGCAATTACAGAACATAAAGATGCACATACATGAATAACAGAATATAAAACAAAGAATGAATACCAGATTTTATGTGGGAAAACCCTCTTGGGAAAAAACCCACACACCAAAGTAGAGATCTCTTGTATTACAATAAAACACAAATTACATAGAAGCACAAAGCTATGCTCTTTTAGGTGTTAACTCACAAAATGAATTTTGTAGTGCAGTTCATTACATTCACTTTGATCTTTCGCTCACTCTGATTACCAAAAAACAATGCACTATAACATTCAATACATGCTCCTCAAGTGTTACTAGAAAGTCAGCATTCTAACTTCCATACTGAACTGAATGTTTAGTTATCATCTCTTCCACGAAGTTCAATCGAAATGTCAAAGAGATATGAAACCATGTCTCTCTAAATTGTGACTGTCACCTCAATACATCTATCATTCCATCAAAGTGTTGAAGAGACATTGTAGCAACTCCTTTCGATATGGCAAAGTCTCCTCGATGAAGTCTCATATTAGAATGTCAAAGGGACTTCCATTGTTGTCCTGTCGATAACGATATGTCTCTTTGATACCAACACACCAACTTCATGAACATCCTATCAGAATGTCAAAGGGACAGGCCTCAAGGTCCCACCAATATCGTATTGTCTCCTTGATACAACTCCATCAGAATATTGAAGGGACCACATTTTAGGTCCCACCAATATTCTCTTGTCTCCTAAAAAATTTCCTTCCTGTCGTTCATTGGAATGTCGAAGGGACTACAAAATAGCTCTGTCTGACATTGACCTGTCCCTTCTCATAGTCCATCAAAATGTCAAATGGATTGCAAAATAGCTCCCTCTAACACTGTAATGTCAACCTGATGGATTCAAAGCCTAAAGCTTGAAGCGCTTATCGAGATGTCAAGGAGACTCGCCATTAAGTCTTGCTGACATGTTCTTTTCAACCCGATGAAGCTAAAGCCCAAACTTTTGAAACCTTATCGGCATGTCGAGGAGACTAGCAACTTCGTCCCGCTGAAACTCACCTGCCAGCCCGATGAACCTTCGGCCAATACCTTTTACACTAGTAAGTTTGAGACATATTTTTCTCAACATAATTTGTCTTGCAGTGTATCTAATCCATATGGCTTATTAATGAACACATTTGAATCATAGTAGATAGTTATGTAGGATTTTTTACATTAACCAAGCTAGTGAGCTTGGTTGTGAAGCCTTGCTTTTTCAAATGGGCTTCATGATCATACTTTTCATTATTCCCATTATGAGCATTGAAATGGGCTTTTTTTCCAATGATGTGGGCTATGCTAGGATTTAAGTGAGCACTCTATCATAATGGAAGATTAAGATTTTTAGAGCTCATGACATAAACAAAAGATATGAAAATAAATCTCAAATATATATTTTTAGATTGTAAAACTAGAATTATGAATGATATATCAATTTTAAAAGTGAAGTCCTAATGTGTTGATTTAGGATGGTTAAGAAAGATTTTACAAAAAAGACTCTAATAAGAAAAGATTGAAATAATGTCAAAACAATAGAATAAGAGAAATATTAAAGAGTTTCAAATCTAAAAATAAGATATGAATACTAGAAAATAATACAAGTAAAGAACCCTAATAAGAATAAAGAACCCCATATATAAACTTGATTGTGTAGGCCTTCACTAAAATGAAAAAAATACTTTCCTTGAAATTATCTTAAGATAATTCACTAGAATGAAAACGCATAAATAGAAATAAACCTAAATTAATTAACGATAATTGAAAAATAGAATATTGAAAATTGTTTCAAGATGAATATTATGTGATCAACACACAAATGCGCTCTCTTTCTCACGTCATCTCATACGATAACAATGTAGAAATTAGAAAAAAAGTGAGTTGTGCGTGCGATAAAATTTAGAAAATTTATCTAAAGGAATATTTGAATGCGGCTGCGTAGTGCGCACGAGCTTTTACCTTTGATGTTAGGCACCGTTCACCAAGGAAAAGATGGGAATATCGACCAGTAAGCAGTGATTACGTGAATGACCCGCAAAGAGCTCAATGTACTTGTTCATCTTCGCTTTCTCTTGTCCCGCACTTTGCTTTCTCAATTCATGTAGAGTGAATTAGCCTCCCACCGGACAACTAATTCGAAAAACCTTCCATGCAAAAACTTCTATAATCACCACCTAATTTACACAATATATTGACCATTCATCTATACTAAGTTTGCTTGATAAGTTTAAATTAGTAATGAGTTTATTTTAAATTAATAAAATTATAATATTTTATTCTTTAATTTTTAATAATTTATTTTTTAATATATTAAATTATTTGATATGTAATTTTGTAAAAGAAAATATTGAAATTACAAAATTGTAATACGTATATTTTCTATTGTAATTTTCATTGTTTTGTATTTTAACAAATACTTTATAGACCTTTGATCATAAGAAAATTATATACACCTTATTCCTTAGATAAGCTAACTTAACATAGTTATTTAACTCATAAATATCACACAGATTATTATATATTTTCTTTATTAAAAATCTCATATGAATGCATGTGGTATGGTTTTGTCTTTTTAATGAATCACATGTGCTTCATATGACGTTATCATATTGGACCAACTCAAGATATTTTTAAAAAGTTTACCTACATAAATTGACTATTGAACTTATACTCTCTACTTTCTTTAATTTGGAATCTCATTATTAATTAATCTTCGAATACTTTTGGAGTTTATGATGAGTGAGGATAGATGCACAATATTAATGAACACAAGAAAGATGAAATGGAATAAAATTATTAGGTATGTTCATAAAAATCATAAAAGATAATGAGATTGGAGATAAAGTCTAGTACAACAATTTAAGAGATAGCGAGAGTTTTTCACACCTAGACTAAAGCATAATAGTGTGTCTTAATGGGTCATGTGTTGATTTATCAATTTATGTAAAATAATATGTCTATATCTTGAGACATAGAAAAATAAATTAAGTTCATTACATTTGACATCCTTTACATATATATATGTGTCTCCTTTAGACATTATATGTGATACCCATTTTGTATGGTGCATGCCTCAAGCTTGTTAGTTTAAATTAAGCAATTTATGTAAAATATTATGTCTATATCTTGAGACACAAAGAAAAATAAATTAAGTTCATTACATATGACATTCTTGACATATAAATAAAGTGTCCTAGTGGGCCATGTGTTGATTTACTAATTTATGTAAAATAATATGTCTATATCTTGGGACACAATGAAATATAAATTAAGTTCATTAAATATGTCATTCTTGACATATATGTGTGTCTCCTTAGACATTATATGTGATACTCACCTTTTCAAGACACATGCCTCAAGCTTGTTAGTTTAAATTTAACAATTTGTGTTACACTTTCTAGGATAAAATGAAATCATAAAAAAACATAAAACTTCTAAGTAGTCTCATTGTTATGAAAATAATGACATTATATAGATATCAACATCTTTCTTTTTCTAAGCAGATTACAACATGATGATTAAGCATACATTTTAACAAGAGCTCATATTTTGACTAAGCCAAGATGTGACTAAGGGTTTCCAGTATGTGAAATTAACCCATAGGTCAAGCCTAGCCCAATCATACCTCTAGGACATTTAATCCTTAGTGAATGGATAGTTTAAGCCTAGTATTTTAATATGAATGCAATTCTAAATCAAGAATGAAAAGGCCTTTAATAATAAATGTAGCATTGATATTTATCACCCTTGATAATTTCACATTACATTTAGCTCCCCCTTATGGGTTTCGACCTAATTATGCATTTAAAATTACTTGTTTTATAAACATCTTCAAAAAATAAAGCATAGGGAAATAAAAATGAGAATTCAATATTTTCCCCTAAGACATTGGGCCTTGAAAAGAATGGGTTTGGTGTAGGGAACCCCATGCCTTTAACCACTTCTTTCTGGCTCCAATTTGAATATGTCGATGGGTGATCCCACAATAGTGGTTTACAATTTTTGGCCAAACTAGACACTAAAATAATTTTTTTTAACTAAATCTTCACTTTCAGGCACCTATCGCAGCTAAACCACGAGGAATTTGAAGATGATGCAAACTAGAGTTTCGTGACATTTTGTCTATAGATTCTAAATATATTTTTTTCAAAATTTTTGGAATCAGATTGCACTTCCTTTTCCATCTCCCTCGAAAACTAGTTTTCTTTAGAAAACAACATTTTTAAAAAGTGACACTCACCGTATAAGGCATAACTTTTTATCCATGAAGGATAAAATTATAATTCTTTCAAATTTATATTTTAAACTTTGACATCTAGTGCTTCCACCTGGTTAGATAGTTTTTTATTAAATATTTTTTCCTTGATC
>VDFB02000007.1:92333073-92370734 GCA_007258455.2 Sequoia sempervirens | reverse complement strand
AGCATGGGCATAATTAAACAAGCTTGGCCAATAATAGCCAACTCTCATGATTTTCCATGCCGTTGTTCTTGGGGGAAAATGACCCCCTATAGTTCCATCATGGAACTCATTAAGTACTTTATCAACTTGATGTTGATCAATGCATCTTAGAAGGATGCCATTAATGTCCTTTCTAAAAAGAATGTTTCCAATCAGAACATAAGGAATAGAATGTAGTCTAAAATACCTTCATTTGGCCTTATCTAGGCCTGGTGGAAACTCACCAGTTTGCAAAAAGTGAGTCATATCTTTCACCCAACCAACATTTGTTGTAACTACATCTGCTTCAAGCCCATTATCAGCAACCATAACTGCCTTTGTTTCTGCATTTCCTTCATTTTCAGTCTTTGTAGCTAGTTGTTCACACAAACCTTTACCCCTGAAAATATTTTTTACCTTGATGTCAACATCATACTCCATAACCTTTGTAATCCAACCTGCCCTTTTATCATTTAGATCCTTGTTTAGCAAGAATTCCTTCATGCTTGGGTGAGAAACCATTAAATGTACCTTGTTGTTAGAAATCATGGGTTTGAACTTCTTCAAGCTTTTGATGGCATCCAGTACATGTTTCTCTACAAAATTATATATTTGTTCATATTCCTCTAATCGTTGGCTAAAAAAAGCAATTGGTTGTTCTAGGCCAGCATCATTCTGCTATACCAGTATTGCAGAAATTATATCAATGCTACCAAAAGCATATAAAATGAAGTGTTTCAAGAAGTTTGGGTTTACCAAAGTAGGGGTTGTTGAGAAAGCTTCCTTTATGACCTCGAAACTGTTCTTGGCCTCCTTGGTCCAGCTGAAACTGGCATTCTTTTTTAACATTGCAGTTAGTGGTTTCAACAGATTGGCAATGTCAAGAATAAACCTTCCGACAAAATTGATTCTGCCAAGAAAACTTTGCAGCCCCTTTTTATGGCTGGGCAAGGGTAGATCCAAAATGGCACTTACTCTTAATGGATCAATGGTGATCCCCTGTTTTGACACAATATGTCCCAAAATCTTTCCTTCATGGACAACAAAGATACATTTCTTGGGGTTGATGGATATACCATACTCCCTACACCTCTCAAATACTTGTTTCAGATGTGCGAGGTGTTCATCAGCCTTCTTTGAAAACATAGTTACATCATCAAGGTAAATAAGTGCTAGTTTGTGAATCAAACCTTTAAATGCCCTGTCCATTTCCCTCTGAAATGTGGCACCAGCATTGGACAGGCCAAAAGGCATCCTTTTATAAGCCATGGTGCCCCATTTCTTGGTGAAGGCAGTCTTGTACTGATCCTCTTCTTTGACTGACACTTGGTTATAACCTGAATAACCATCAAGTAATGAGAATCTCTCTGAACCAGCTACAATTTGCAGAATCTTCTCCATTGAGGGCAACAGATAATGATCCTTTAGCGAGGTTTTATTCAGGTCTCTAAAGTCAACACACAACCTAATTTCACTATTTTTCTTTCTAACTAGGACAAGGTTAGAGACCCATGAGGTGTGTTTGATTGGAAAGATGATGTCTCCCTCAATCAGTTTGGTCAACTCTTTCACTAGCAGAGGCTCAAGCTTGGGGTTTAAAGGCCTTTGTTTCTACCTAACAGGTTTTGAGTTTGGCTCAAGCTCTATAGTATGTTGGGAAATTTGGGGATCAAAGCCTTTCAAATCAAAATATTCCCATACAAATACATCCTGGAACTCTTGACAGAGGGCAATAAAAGCTTGCTTATCTACAGGTGAACAAATTTTTCCAACTTTAAGGAGCTTACCTTTGAGGATTTCAAGCTCCTCATAGTGTTCTTCTTTGACCTGCATGTTGGTTTTACCCTTTTTAAGCTGGTCATCTGTGTTGAAAATGGATTCCAAGGTGACTAGACCCTTGGGCAGTTTGTTGGACTTCAATTGGATGATCTGATCATCATATTGTTGTTTAACCTTCTCCTAGTTGAATGTTGCAAATTCATCTTCTTACAGCATGAAGCTCAAAACATGTTCATCACATTCAAAGACTCACTAATGAATGTTATTATCTAGAATATAAGGTCCGATAACTATTTTAACACATGGCTACAAATTTTCCTTCCTAATTTCATTTGGAATATCAACTTGAGCACCTATGGCAACCAATCTATCAGCATGCTTATTTTGATCCCTAGGAATAGAAATAGATTGAAAGCGTCAAACTCTTCTATCATATCCCACACCCTTTGTTTGTAGGATTTTAAAATATCATTCTTAGTGACATGCAGACCTCTCACCTGATTGACAATCAATTCACTGTCACCATGCACTTGCAAGTAGCTAATTCCTTGCTTTCGTGCCCATTCTAAGCCTTGAACCAAACCTTCATATTCAATAGTTTTGTTAGTACAAGAGAAAGTAAATCTGAAAGCAGAGTAGTATTTGTCACCCTATGGGGACACAAGCATTTCACCCCCACCAACACCATTCTTGCTTTGAGAACCATCAAAGAACATCTTCCATACTCTGTCTTGCTAATCTGATTGTTGTCCCACTTCCTTTTCAAGGTTTGGAATCACTGATTCAGGTTCATGCAGCACAAAGACACCCAAACCAGTTTCCTCAATGTTATCATTTGGACTGTCAATAATATTCTCTACTGCCCACTCACTTAGCAGTACATCTAGTATACTTTATGCTTGTAGCTCTTGAGCAACAGCTAGCTCATCATCACTAAAACCAACACAATTAGCATTATCCACTCTTGGAACATATGGTTCAATGTAATCCTTAGCAAGTTTCTCATATTTGATGACTACCTTAGTCCCATATCTCGTTCTGAACACCATATGAGACCAATCTGATGATAAACAACATCCTATCTTGGCGGTGAAATCCCTTGATAGACATAAAGCAAAATGCGGAGGTAAGTCAATAACAAAGATGTCTTGGGGAATGGAGAAGTTGGGACAAGCATGTAGGGTAAGGATTAAACCCTTGATAACACCTACAGTATTAATGGTTGTCCCATTTAATTGTACAACTCCCTTCTCAAGAGGTTGATACTTTAGTCCTAACTTATTAGCAATCTGCTTGGGCATAACATAACTACTTGCCTCTGAATCCACCATGCAATTGTGAACTAGTTTATCTCCTATTATCAAAGGAACGGGCGGTTGGTTGGACGACATTTGGTGGTTGGACGGATGGTGGAATGGGACAGGATGGCATTGACATACTCATGTTTATCTTTTTCATGGATTCAAGAATGTTGAAAGGTGTGACAACATTTACCTTGTGATGAGTCTTTGCAGCAGCAAAGTCTGTCTGTAAGTGGACTGGTTGGGGTTGATTCCCAAGTTTTCCACCACCAATGCCTTATGAATTTCTCTACAAAATGTGTGATATATGAGGATTGGAAGGTACAACAACTTCTTTGTCTTTGTTTGCTTCTTTTCTAATCTCGAGGGCCCTCTTTTTGGATCAAGTGTTGGCTGCTATTGGAATCTATCACTATTTACTCCACAAAACTCTTCTCCTTGCCAATTCAAGAGAGTTGTGTCACTTGCAGGGAGCTCCTGTTGTTGGGATGATTCACCATTGGGCACATCCTACACACTTGATACATTCAGAACCATCAATGCTTGATTCATCACACCATTCAAACATGTAGTTTGATTATGGGCCTAGTTGCAAGGATAGCACCAGTCATATTCTGCTGCAAGGTTATTTTGAGTTGGTACCATATCTCTAGCTACACTAATTGGAATCAGATTATATGGTTGAAATGGCCTCGGATTCAGATTTTGTCGTGCGTCTTGAAAGTTTCCTTGATATGGCTTCTTATTAGTCTGAAATTGTTGTCCTTGACCCTGATTTTGAGACTGTCAAGGCTTAAAACCTTGAAATTGTTGTTTTTTAAGGGTTACAAGTTCATTGCCAAAGGTATGAAGTAAGTTTTCAATCTTTTGTTGGCTACTTTTAATTTCATGCAGCTCCTGAGATGGTCCTTGGGCAACAATTTATGTGTTAACAATAGCTAGTAAAGGGGCTAATTGAGGTGGTGGTAAAGTTGTAGGAGGTTGAATATCGGGAAAAAATGGCATAGGATGCCTAGGGGAAATCCTTCCAACTTGTATTAAGTTTTTTTCTACTCTCACAACTATGTCATAAGCTATTGGCAAGGTGCTTCTACCCATAGATTGTATTAAAATAACAACCTTGTTGTTTAAAGCTCTTAAAAAATAGAGAAATGCATACTCAGCTGGGGGCCTTGTAGTGCCCAGAATTCTGTCCCACGTTCTTTGGAAACAGAAATTGAAGTTTGTCATCCATTTGTGAGGAGCTCATTTAATGTGAGTCAGTTGCTCCACCAATGACAAGTTATCATACTTGTCTCCAAACTGCTTACAAATCACCTCTCCCAATTCATCCCATGTTCGAATGGAATTGACTGCCAAACTCCTGAACCATTGGAGTGCTTTACCTCTCAACGATGCCACTAACAACCTCAAGGAAACATTTTCTTGTGTTATATGATGCATCAAGCACAAATTTGAGATGTCTTTAATATGCTCAACTGGTGTAGTTTGATCTTCACCTAAAAAATATGGTACGCTTTTAAGAGCAGCCACTAGAATATCATCATGTTGGGCTAATTGAAGTGGACTGCCACCATTGAATGGCACAAAAGCCTGGTTTCTTGGAACATCCATGTTTTGCACCAAATTTTGTTGTCTTACTGGGCTGAAAACTGTCACTGTTAGTGGGGTTAAAACTATTTTTCTTGACGAAATAACAACCTTCCTTGTTGGCCTGCCTCTCTTATAGGGTGGTGAAAGTTGAAAATATTCTAATGGGATAGAATTTCCCCTTGTCTGAATTCATTTCATAAGTTGTCATAGCATTGATCTATCATTTATTTACACATTCAAAGCTGCCAGATATGCTAGTGTGACCTTTAAAAGTTTAAAAATAATACTGACAGCATATCAAAACCAACAAACTGATGTGTTTTCCTAGTATGAGATGACTATTCTATCCCACTGGGTGTGCCAAAACTATTGCAGGCTCAAATCTACACCCTATTTTCTAAGCTTTTCTAATTGCACTTAGCAGATTTGGACCAACATTGGAATGCTCTCAGGTTGTGGGTAACCTATTTGAAAGAAGACCTCCAGATTGTGGGTCGCCTTCCCCGTTTGATATCACTTAACTACTAAATTTCTGAGGTAAGGGTAAGGGTTGCATAAAATAAACTTGATGCTGAAAGGAAAACTAAAGTGATACACCAAAAAATCTAGACTTGTTAACAACTCATCATATTTGAATTAATATCACAAAGCTAGACTTACACAACTCACTTAATAATGCAGTTTTCATAAATATTTCATAAGAAGGTCTATAAATAATGCTATTAAAAGGAAAACAAAGATTTCACAATTAATCAGTACCGTTAACAACACAACTTACAACCTACAAACATACAGCTAAATAGATGCATAACATGAGAAAATCTTGCAAGGAAAAAAAAGATTTCACAAAACAAGTTGATCAATCATTAACAACATACATGAGAAACAGAAAAATGAGAAGGTAAAAGTGCTCTACTATATCAATTAAAAGTGCTTACTATGTATTAATTATGTCTGAGTTACAATGTAGCTTCATAAAAAAATAACTCCAAGATAATAGCTATCCTCTTGTTGAAAAAGAAAGAACTCTCTAAAAAGTTCCAAATGAACATACTTAACCAAAAACCCACCAAAACCTCCCACACATGTGCTTCTAGAATATTATCCTTGGATAAAATAGAAATGGCTCCAAAAGAACCTTCTAGAAGTCTCTAAAATGCCCTCTACATGGAGAAAAAACAAGCTAAGTCAATAGCCATCCCAAAAGTGTGACAAATAAACCTCCAGCTAGCCTCATTCTTCACCAAAATAGTTTAAACAACATCTCACACTCCCCACACCTCTGCAAGTCATCATTGGTCCTATTTCAACACTTGACCATATTCCTTATCATGCAACATGTGTGTTTTTTGAAAGCACATGGCCTTTTAAAGCATAAATATAGTGATTTTGCTAAATGATTTATAAAACACCACTTAGCAAAACAATTTACAATTAAGCTCAATCTAAAAGGCTCCACCATTTAAAAGTATTACATTTACATTGAAAAGCAACGTGAATGTGATTTGCAAATTATTTCACATGATATCTTCAGATATAAAATGTAGCATTAAAAGCTATGAAAAAAGCTTTCAAAAGTTTTATAGACACCTTGACTGTCAGCTTACCACCCATATTTTGCATTCTTCCCACACATGTCATAATCACGTGGTTTTCAAAGGCACATGGCATAATAGCACTTGGCTCATAAGGCCGACCTCCAAGAATCTTGGAAAGCATATTCTAAACACATGATGTTGGGTCAAAAAGGCAAAGCACCATACTTAACCATGGTACACCTAGCATAAGTCAAAATAACATAAGGCATAAAATGTCTAGGTGATAACACATGACACATTGAAGACATAGCAAAGCTTAAGGAATGGGGAAAGATTGATAAAGGCATAAAAAACCTAAGGCAATGGTAAGTGATTTTCAGCCCCCATCATATTTTTCATGAGTTTTATTTTTAAAAATAAGGGATAAAAAATCCCATCGAATGGAAAATAATAGGATCAAACCCTAATGATAATTCTCAAATGATGGAAAACACCATCATTTGGTCACTTGGAAGAATATGGAAAACATGATGCTTGGCTAATCATTTTTGGTCGTATTTTGACATTTCTTGGATAAAAATGCCATGGGGAACTCAGGTAATTGTGTCATCATGCATTAAATCTACACTTCATTGCACTTTGAGACCATTTTTTGGACTTATAGTCAGCGGCTATGAAACATTTTGATGAACTTCTCCTAACCATATGTGCCATTCGTTTCCTTTGTTTTGTTGTCTCACTTGTCAACAACTACCATGAGAAGTTGATGAAGCTTCACAGGAAGTTTTTTAGTGGCAAGCTTTGCACATTTCAATGCTCGAGCTCGGGTAAGCTCCCAGCTGACCTTGCATTGTCCTTTTCCTCCTGCAATGAGAAAGAAAGCCTGAATGGAATCCTCTAAATGTCTTTCATTTTGTTTAAAACTCGAGATAGCATTTGAATACTTCATGATCTACAAATTTGAATAGATTCAGTGCTTTTTTGTTTCTCATGGACACAATAACTTACTGGTCGTGGACATGAATAGAAAAGGTGTCATCATGCTTCATTTCTAAAAAACCTTCTATACTTTTTTGTTTTCCCTTCTTCTCTTTCATAATTCATTGATAAGGTTAAAAAACCCATATGGGTTTCTGGAAAAAGAGAAGAAAACTGGAATGTGGCTTTGGCCCTCATCATGTGAACTGGGTTTTCTTGCATTTGCTATTTTTCTATCTTTTCCTACATTTTGAGAAAAACCTTGCTTGGGTTTCTTGTAGCCTTAATTTTTTGTTGAAATTGCAACTGTTAGTATAGAACCCAAGTGGGTTACAAGATTTCTTTAAAAGGTTCTAGTTTGTTGCTTGAAAAATAGAAAATCTTGTAAATTCCTTCACTTTATAAAAAAGAAAGCAACGTTGCCTTAGACTTGAACCCCCAGGTGGGTTTTGCAGATTTTCTTTGACAGGTTCAAACTTGTTACAAAATTTAGATGATTTAGTAAATTCTTTCACCTTTCTGTTGTTTAGACATCTGGGTACATGGTATCTTCATTCACTTGGTCTCAATAAAATATGCACTATTATGAAGTTTCAGCTTCGCTTAATCTGTAGATACACTATCATTTGAATGATCCTTCTTTTATGGAACAAAATGAGATAATCACCTCAGCAATAGAGTATGGAATAGGGTCTTTTCATTCTCGGGAAGTGGAACATTGGGAGAATTGAATTAAATTTTAAATAGTGCCTTTGCATTGCTGCATGTTGGACTATATTTCATAAAAATTCTTTGGATTTACTCAAGAATGTATCCAATGATTTCAAAACCTTGCATAACCTCTTCTAAAAAACTATGTTTTACCTTTGAACATGATTTAGGAAGGCTTCAGAAACCTTAATGAGAAATAAAATTCTTCATTACTGTAGAATGTTCTCCTTTATAATTTATGCATTTTCCTTTACATTTTGTTGATATTCATTTGGATGGCTCTCAAGTTCAACAAATACTTGTATGTTTTATCATCTCCCTATGCAGTTTAAAGCCTTGAAAGGGCTTCACAATTTTATTGAATTGACTGTCTAATAAACTCCAATGTCATTGTTCTTGGGCTTGCACATTTCATGTCACCTATCTCAGATACAATTTTGACTGTATTATGCTTTGATTGAACTTTCCTATCACTATGCTTCCCATACTTCTGTGATCTAAGGGGCAGATGACATATATGTTGCTACAGTCTTCAAAAAGATGGAAAAGGCAATAGTAACAAAAAGACCTTTCCATTGAGAAACGAACCCTTGACTCAAAGGGGAGACCTAAGATAAGACCCTTAGATCATGGAGCAAGAATATGTAGATGCTATTTGAACTCACAATGTTGTTCTTGTACTCTCCACCACCGTGGACCATGGTCTAGGTATTATCTCTTCATGGTGGCCTATCAATGCACACATTCAATCCTTATGAAAATAATGAACTCTCCCCTTTGAATCCCTTATAGGAAAAACCATCATTGACTACAACCTATTAAAAGTACCTTGTCTGCTACAATGTCACTATCCCTTGTAACTACTTCATATGCTTGTACATGAATATACCTTGCTTTTGTACTGGTTAAGTAAGATCAATGTTGTCTTTGTAACACTGCCTCCTGATGCAACTTCTCCTCAAGCATTTTGCTTATCCTTATCAACTCTACCATGAGTGACAATGACACAACCTCACTCACACCATAAACAACCTATGACAAGCACACTACTCAGGCCACTAAGACATAATCACGAAGGATCTATCCCTACCATGAGATTGCATCTAAAGGACTGTTCTTGTGATAAATCATGGATTGTACCTTCGAGTTGCTACTGTTCACACATGACTATCCACTAAAAAACTGTCTTCATGCATGGTTTCTTTCTTATTGAGTTCTCATACAATTATCATATAACTGTAGGGATTGTTGTAGTGACTATGCTTTCAACTGATTTGCATGTCAAGAATACAAGAGCACATCTTGTTCCATGCTTACCTCATTATATTTTGAGCACTCAATTATTTTTGTAATGTATTGAAGTCGCTTATTTTAATGTAAAGAAACCTACTGTGCTTTACAAGTACAAACCAGATTGAATGCACTTACTTTTCCTTTTATTTCTGTCATGTGACTCTTTATAGCAATTTAGCCCATGTTGCTTGATTACATGCTTACTTACATGGATGGTCTCCTTCATAACTCATGACTAATCCCTGCCCCTTGTCAAATGGAATCATGATCTTGGTAGACTGCTTGAATGGTGTCTATCATTTCTTTTGATTGTCTATGTATTGATCCCGATTCATTTGATGACTATTGATGGATGTGCTTAGTCATTATGACAATGAGTAGACTTATTACTATGAGTGTCTTGGAATTATCAATGAGAGATGTCAATCCCCTTTTCTTGCACAGGAACCTTGGACTCCTTTTGGTTGTCTTCATTGATTTTCACATTTATTTGATCAGTATGTGTTGTTGTTTTCGAGGACAACAATGTTGTCTTACACTTCATGGTTGTTGACTCATGACATTTGTACCATTGTACTACTTGCTATCCCTGTGACTTGACAATGAAATGCACTGCCCCATGCCTTCCTTGAAGCACATCTTGTCTATCAATGCACATGACTTCCCCATTTAAGGTGATGGTTGCTACTGTTTGATTGAATCTAGGAATGATCCTTACTTATGCTCTAAACTTGTCGCTAAATGGATTGTGTTTCATATCCTCTGATGGTCATGCCTATTCCTTTCTTCGTAATATGCTTTGAGAATAGCAGACCTTTGTGTTATGGCATAGCAATTGTCTCTTGATCACATCATATGAGGGTTCTATTGTTGTCATGACTTCTTGTATTGATATATTTATGATATGCACATGTTTGTGCCAACTAGAGTTGATGCTTCTTGAATGTCTTTCCCTTTTTCCTTTTCTCATCACTCACACATTGATTGCTAGCTGGAAAACCTGTTGCCTGATGTTTGGTTGAGAAGGCATTGAACTTAGCCTTGTACAACTTCAGATTTTGTCTTTAGTTGTTGTCTTCATCTTTCATGTTCAGAATGCATTCAAACCTATCATGCTCTCAATCTCAAGGACATCATATTCATCTAACTCATGGGGCAGCAAATTAGATGGCCATGTTTCTTTGCCATGAAGACAGTTATGTTTGTTTTGGATACCCTTCATGCCTGTCAACCTTGTAAGCTCTTGTAAGGGTGGTATCCTTACACTTGTACCATGACCATGAGTCAATCATTACTCCTGCTATAGTTATATTTGATAAACATGCATAGTCTCCTCATTCTAACTTTGTTTGATAGCCACCTGTCACATGTGTGGGTGACCTAATAGCTCACTTTCCTATGTGATGAGTGACTACCCAACAAGGTTGTGGTGAGAGGGGCTTGACAACAATCTAAAGTTCTTCCTCATTATTAAATAGATGCATAATTGAACTTGATGCATCTTCAAAACACTTTGATTCATAATTGAAATTGATGCATCTTCTGAATCTGATAATGAGAGTTGATCAACTGGTATGATTCCAGATTGATTTGATGCATTGATAAGAGATAAATCTTTGATAAAGTTGCTCAATTTCCTTTTCTTTCAAATCACATTGATCTCTACCCTTGTGGGAGCCACATTCACCCCTCATGTTGCATTTGAGCTGATAATGAAACAATAAGTAGGCCTGTCCTAAATCTGTACATGAAGCAAATAGTTAGAAAATAAATGGATACATTGAATGTTCTTTTTTTTAATGCATTTATGGATCAGCTTATACATGCATAAGTAGGTGTGTATGCAAGGATTAAATAATTCATTGCTTAGAGCCTCGCTCTAACACCATGTTTTCTCTAGATGTAGGGTGAGGAGCGCAACAGAGCTGGGAGGGGTACAAGCGGTTTGGGGCAGCAGCTGGGAAACTTGTAACCAGTCATTTACAGGAAATGACTGGTTCCATTCTTACATTCACATTCTCTCTTTCCTTTACCTATTCATGTATAAGCTGTTTTCATATTTTCATTTGAATAAGAAATCTATTCCTTTGGCTTGTGAGGGACATGTACATTAATGATTATCAATAAAAGAAATTACATTTGAATACATGATTCTCTTTCTCGTTTGTTGTAATGCACCATTGAAATGGAAAGACAATGTAATCTGATTTACTTTGACAATCACTCCCTCATGCATATTGAAACTAGCAGTTTTATGGTTTATCTTTAAATGTTTAAACAACATGAAAAGAACAACACTATGGTTACCTGATTTTAGCTGAAAGCTAAAAATCAGATAACATAAGCAAAGAGAGAAAAATATGCTCACATTATAAGGTGATCATTTTATGCTCTCTATGGGGTAAAAAGTTGGGTGACCACTTTTTGGTCCTCCATCTTTGTGCATTTACCCTATAAATTATGTTATCTAATTTAGATCACATGCATTGGGAATTAATATATATTCATTTAAGATATTATCTAGATTGTTTTAATTACTTCTTGAACTACTCGTTCAAAAATATTAGTTTTTTAATTTCTTCTCATTGACCTATAAAACATCCAGTGCCATAGTCTAAGGCTATGCCATAATTCTTCTATCTAGATTTTCTTAGATGGAAAATGTTCTCCATAATCTAAACTCAAGTGTAATCATGTGGATACCTAAAGTATTGGTGTATTCAATTTACATCAGGTAGTGTTGTTCAACTTAAATCATAATATCCTTTAAATGCACAATCTTTTGAATACCCTAGATGAGTGAACCTTGATATAGCAATTTTGAATTGTGGGAGATAAGTATTTTTTAAATGGTGTGAATTTATACACAATATGAACCAATATAATGCATATGGGAGCTAAGAGGGGTGGGTGAGGTAATGGCTTGGGATAAAGGCATTGGAAATCAACAACATTTAAGAATGATCCAATGCATGGGATGCAAAAGTAGGTGTGGAATTGACTTGGGTAGTGGAGTAATAGTGGATCCAATAGTAGTAAAGGAAAGAGACATGAAGGTGTAGTTTATCATATGGATGATGGGGATCAAGAAAGAGGGGCACAACTAAGAGGTAAGACATATTGAGAGGGAGGATGAAAATTGATGGCTATTAAACAAAAGGAAACTAGTGTTAGTGGAGGTATCCATTCTATAGGATGGATCTACAGTAAAAGTATGGGTGGAAGCATATGCACTAGTCATAGTAGATGTTGCAATTTTAGCACTAATTTGAAAGGAAAGTAGAGTGTGGAAAATGCCTTCCTAACACTAATCTTCAGGATAGAGATACAAAAAATGTTTCAAAAATTGCAATTACAAAACATAAAGATGAACATACATGAATAACAGAATAGACAAAAAAGAATGAATACTAGATTTTACAAGGGAAAACCCTCTCAGGAAAAAACCCACACACCAAAACAAAGATCTCTTGTATTACAATAAAATGTAAATTACATACAAGTACAAAGCTATGCTCTTTCAGGTGTTAATTCATAGAATGAATTTGGAAGCAGTTCATTACATTCGCTCTAATCTTCCACTCACTTTGATTACCAAAAAACAATGCACTACGACATTCAATACATGCTCCTCAAGCGTTACCAGAAAGTCAATGTTCTAACTTCCACACCGAACCAAACAATTATCATCTCTTTTATGAAGTTCTATCGTAATGTCGAAGAGACATGAAACCATTTCTCTCTGAATTCTCATTGTCACCCCAATATGTCTATCATTTTGGATCGGAGTGTCAAAGAGACATTGTAGCAACTCCTTACGATATGGTGAAGTCTCCTCAATGAAGTCTCATCAGAATGTTGAGAAGGGACTTCCATTGTTTTCCTACCAATAATGATATGTCTCTTCGATACCAGCACACCAACTTCACAAACATCCTATCAGAATGTTGAAGGGACAATCCTCAAGGTCCTGTCGATATCATATTGTCTCCTCGATACAACTCCATTGGAATATCAAAGGGACCACATTTTAGGTCCCACTGATATCCTCCTATCTCCTTGAAACTTTTCTTCCCGTCGTTCATCAAAATTTTGAAGGGACCACAAAACAACTCCCTCTGAAATTGACATGTCCCTCTAATGTCCCTTCTCATAGTCCATCAGAATGTCGAAGGGACTACAAAACAAGTCCCTTTGAAATTGTAATGTCAACCCAATGAATTTGAAGCCCAAAGTCTGAAGTACTTATCGGGATGTTGAGGAGACTCGTCATTAAGTCCTACCAACATGTGCTTATCAACCTGATGAAGCTAAAGCCTAGAAAACTTCTGAAACCTTATCGGCATGTCAAGGAGACTAGCAACTTAGCCCCACTAAAACTCACATGTTAGCCAGATGAACCTTTGGCCAATGCATTTTACACTAGTAAGTTTGAGATATCTTTTTCTTAATATTCTCTCACTTGATGAAGAACTTACTGGCTCCTTCTAACACTTGAAGTCATTGAATATTCTAGGCCCCAAGGCCCATCGAACTAGTGCACCATTTGAACTTTTTCATGCTCAAAGGCTTTGCTAATGCATCAACAATATTTTCCAGAGTATCATTTTTTTCTAGACTAACCTTTCCATCCTCCATATCACGAATAAAATTGTACTGTACACCAATATGTTTCACCTTGGAATGGATGGATTTTTTTCAAAAACAATGGCACTTTGAATATCACAGCAAATAATAATATTTCCTGCATCAATACACAATCTTCTAATCCAAATGGCTTCCTTGTAAGCATGAGTTGCTACCATGTACTCAGCCTTAGTAGTGGATAAAGCAAATATAGCCTATTGCTTGCTCATTCAGTTAGTTGTACCACCAAACAATGTGAATACATATCCATTGGTGAATCTTCTACTGTCTCCTTCCCAATTAGAATCCACATATCCACAAATGCTAACTGAACTCTGAGATCTAGCAGAGTAACCATGATAACATAAGGCGTACTCAGAAGTACCCTTCAAATACCTAAAAAATCTCTTTGTAGCATCCCAATGTGGCCTTCATGGATTAGCCATAAATTGACTAAGCACTTCTATTGCTTGGGAAATGTTTCGCCTAGTATAGACCATTACACACATTAAATTTCCAACTACACTTGCATAAGGTACCTTGGTCATGTCCTCCATCTCAGTAGGATATTTTGGACAATCTTCAACAGAAATTTTCATTCCCTGCAACACTAGAACAACTAATTGTTTGCAATCCACCATATTAAACCTCTTTAGGACATAATTTATATACTTTCTCTAGCATCCAAATTTTTCTATTTCCCCTATCCCTTCTAATTTCCATCCCAAAAATATACCTAGCTAAACCTAGATCTTTCATATCAAACTATGCTAACAATTGAGATTTTAATTCAAAAATCATACCCTTACTATTCCTAATGAATAACATTTCATCCACATACAAGGAAAGACATCCATTTTTAGTATTAAAGTAAATACAATGATCATAATTTGATCTCACGAACCCCAAAGACAACACATAGGTATCATAATTTTGGTACCACATTTTAGGTGACTGCTTCAAACCATACATATATTTCTTTAATTTGCAAACTAGGTTTTCCTTACCTTTTCAATGAAGTGCTCTAGTTGGGACATGTAAATCTCTTTCTTCAAATCACCATGAAGAAATGTTGTCTTCACATCCATAAGTCATATGTAGCTACAAGTGACAACAAAAATCTAATAGATGTCAGCTTAACTACAGGAGAAAATGTTTCTCCATAATTAATCCCCTTCACCTGGGAGTATCCTTTTGCGACCAACCTTTCTTCATGCTTCCCAACTCTGCCATCAAGACCTATCTTTTTCTTGAATGCCCATTTACATCCAATAGGCTTTCAACCTTCAAGAAAAGGTACTAGATCCCATGTTTCATTCTTCTTCAAAGATGCCATTTCCTCATTCATGGATTCCAACAAGGAATTTGAATCAAACATACCCATAGCCTTTCTAATGGTCCTAGGCTCATCAATGTTAGAAATCAAAGCATAGGCACAATTGGAATCTAACATAGAATATCCAAACCTTTCAGGTTGTCGCTTAGCACACATAAACCTCCTCACAAGCTAAGGCTAAGGTTCTTCATCTTTTTTAGAACTTTAAGAGCTACTTGAGCTCTCCTCATTAATAGGTCCACCAGGAGCACATAGTTCATCCTTATCTGGAGTAAGGGGAACTTCAACTACATCCTTCTTTTATGTTTCTTTCACCTTTGGCTGCAGATCAACTATGGAAGGTTTCAACTCATGGAAGACCACACTTCTACTATAGAATACCTTCTTTGTAACTGGGTTCCAAATCTTGTACCCTTTCACACCGATGAAATAACTGATAAAGATACACTTCACTACCTTGTTCTCCAATTTAAATCTCTTTTCACTAGGCACATATGCATATGCCTTACAACCAAAGACTCTAATGTGTCTCAATGAGGACTTCTTACCAAACCATGCTTCCATAGGTGGGTAAACCCACAAAAGTGGTTTACAATTCCAGTGGGGAAGGAAAAGTTTCAAAAAATGACCCCATGCAAAAAAAAATGGTTTTTGGGGGTTCAAGTGAACCCAAAGGGGGTTTGCTAAAACCCTGGTTCGAGTCAACCCATTAATTGTAGGGTCCCACCATTCTTGGGAGAAAAACAAAACAAAAACCTTTTTGGAAAGGGGGTTCGCTCGAACCCCCCTGGTTTGAGCGAACCCCCCTTTTCCCACCTTCTCACCCTTTGGCACTAAAAAAATTCAAAATTTTCCCTTTGAAGCTCGGGTTGAGGATGAAAATGGAGGAAAATTCACAGACCCAACTGGATGATGGTAGTCCTCAAAATGAGCTATCCAATGAATATAATTTTAATATATTTTGGTTTTATTAGGTATTTGTTTTTTTAGTTTATTAAACATAGGTTTTTCACCAAAAATCAAGCTCTTTGTTCTGCACATGTGGAAAAATAGAAGATTATCAAAAAAAATTGAAAAATATGAGTGCACTATATATTGAAGTCCTTAATCCAACAAAAAAAATTGAATTTCGGTACATACAGAAATAGTTAGATTGTATATGGTCCGCCTATGTTTGAATTGTAATTGGTTTCACTTCAAAACTTGATCAAGGAAAAAATATTCAATAAAACACTATGAAACCAATTGGAAGCACTAGATATCATAGTTACAAATCTAAATTAAAAAAAAAAGAATTTTATCCTTCATGGAAAAAAAGTTATGTTGCATATAGTGAGTGTCACTCCTTAAAAATGGCGTTTACTAAAAAAAGCTAGTTTTCGAAGGAGATGGAAAAAGAAGTGCAATTTGATTCCAATTTTTATTTTATTTTTATTTTTTAGAATCTACAGAGAAAATGTCACAAATCACTAGTCTGCATCATCTTCAAATTCCTTACGGTTTAGCCACTATAGGTGCTCGAAAGTGAAGATTTAGTTTTAAAAAATTATTTCAATGTCCAGTTTGGCCAAAAATTGTAAACTAGTATTGTGGGATCACCCAGGTGTCTTGTCCATGAGCTTCAAAGTGGGAGATCTATTAATCAAATAACATGGTGTAGCTATAGCCTCATCCCAAAACTTTTTTTCCAAACTAGCAATACTTAGCATACTTCTCACCCTTTCCATCAACGTTTTATTCATCCTTTCTGAAACTCCATTTTGTTGGGGAGTATAAGGAGTTTTTTTATGCCTTTTAATTATGTGGTCCTTGCAAAACTTATCAAAATCTATTGAAAAAAATCACGACCATTATCCATCCTTAAACACTTTATTTTCCTACTAGTCTAATTTTTAACAAAGGTTTTAAATTCCTTAAACTAACTAAAAACTTAAGTTTTACTTTTGAGAAAATAAACAAATGTCCTCAAATAATCATCTATGAACGAAACAAAATACATAGATTTTGAAAGCAAAGGAACATTAACTGGACCAAACACATCAGGATGAATATAATCTAGAGTACCAAAATATTTATGAGGACTAGAATAAAATGAAACACGATGGTGCATTTCGTATATGAAATGTTCACAAAAATCAAACTCAAGATTACAATCATCAATCCCTTCAACCAGGCTTTTACTTTTCAAGGCTTTTAAGCATTTTTCACCAATGTGGTTGAGTCTTTGATGCCACAACATTGTTTTCTCTACTGAGAGCTTCATCTCCAAAGAGTTTTCGCCCTTAGGAACAACACCTCCTTTCTCTACATGATCAAATTTACTTGACTTTGCAAAAGCATTATTACACTATACTACACATGCATCCAGCTTATATAGAGTGCCAATTCATGCAACCTTAGCCAACACCATAGAGCCTCTAGTCATTCTACAAACACCATTCGAGAAAGAGACTTGCACACCAACATCATTAAGCTTACTTACAAAAAGTAAATTTTGAGCCAGACCTAGTATATGCATCACATCATTGATTCCCTTCACTCTTCCATTAGGAAACTGAATTATGACTCTTCCACAACCAACAATCTCCAGGTGAGAATCATCACCCAGATACACCCTCCCACCAACATACTTTTCATAGTTTGAGAACCAACCTCTATAAGAGGTAATATGAAAGGATACACCTAAGTTAATCATCCAAACATCTTCTGGTGCCTAAGTCACCAAGGCTGTTGTGAAGAAATCTGCATCGCTCTGAGAAGATTCATTTAGTGAAGAACTATTTTTCTTTTTCTTCTTCTTCTCCTCTTTACAATCTTTTCGGATGTGCCCAGTTTTCCCACAGTTGCAACATTTCACCTTGGAATTTTTACCAGGAGACTTTGATCTCCCCTCTGACTTGGATTTATAATTCTTTTCTTTCTTCTTTCCTTTCTCCTTTGATCTACCTCAAACAATAAGGGCCTCATTGGCCATATTACCATACTTCCATCACATTTCCTTTGACAACAACGAAGCAACCACATATTCCATCTTGAAAGTGGTTTTTGTACTCCCAATAGCCATTACTAGGTGATCCCATGTGTTAGGTAACGAACACAACACAAGCATGCAACAATCCTCGTCATCTATCTTCACACCAATAGACCTCAACTGAGCAATGATCATGTTAAACAAATTCAAATGATCTGCAACAACTACTCCTTTCTCCATCTTCAAAGAATACAAATTCTTCCTCAAAAATAACTTATTTACCAAAGGATTTCCCCTAATAAATGTCACCAAGCTTTTTCCACAAAAGTTTTGTTGTCTTCTCTTCATGGATGTTCAAAAGAACTAAATCGGCCAAGCATAGTTTGATTAGACCCTTGGATTTTTAGCCCATTGCATCCCAATAATTTTGCGAGGTTACTGATGGTTTGTTAGAGGAAACTACATCCCATAACTCTCGATCTACGAGAAAATATTTCATCTTGAGTTTCCACAACTCAAAATTACCGCCATTGAATTTCTCAATCTCTATTCTTTTGAATGTGCTCACCATCTTAAATCTATAATAAGTTATAAACTAGATTTCTCTACAAAACTCCCATTGAACAAGATCAACACAAAAATCCCATCTTACCCACAAGGACAACAAAGTGTGGAAAACACCTTCCTAATACTAATCTTCAGGAGAGAGGTACAAAAATATTTCAAAAATTGCAATTACAAAACATAAAGATGCACATACATGAATAACAGAATATAAAACAAAGAATGAATACCAGATTTTATGTGGGAAAACCCTCTTGGGAAAAAACCCACACACCAAAGTAGAGATCTCTTGTATTACAATAAAACACAAATTACATAGAAGCACAAAGCTATGCTCTTTTAGGTGTTAACTCACAAAATGAATTTTGTAGTGCAGTTCATTACATTCACTTTGATCTTTCGCTCACTCTGATTACCAAAAAACAATGCACTATAACATTCAATACATGCTCCTCAAGTGTTACTAGAAAGTCAGCATTCTAACTTCCATACTGAACTGAATGTTTAGTTATCATCTCTTCCACGAAGTTCAATCGAAATGTCAAAGAGATATGAAACCATGTCTCTCTAAATTGTGACTGTCACCTCAATACATCTATCATTCCATCAAAGTGTTGAAGAGACATTGTAGCAACTCCTTTCGATATGGCAAAGTCTCCTCGATGAAGTCTCATATTAGAATGTCAAAGGGACTTCCATTGTTGTCCTGTCGATAACGATATGTCTCTTTGATACCAACACACCAACTTCATGAACATCCTATCAGAATGTCAAAGGGACAGGCCTCAAGGTCCCACCAATATCGTATTGTCTCCTTGATACAACTCCATCAAAATATTGAAGGGACCACATTTTAGGTCCCACCAATATTCTCTTGTCTCCTAAAAAATTTCCTTCCTGTCGTTCATTGGAATGTCGAAGGGACTACAAAATAGCTCTGTCTGACATTGACCTGTCCCTTCTCATAGTCCATCAAAATGTCAAATGGATTGCAAAATAGCTCCCTCTAACATTGTAATGTCAACCTGATGGATTCAAAGCCTGAAGCTTGAAGCGCTTATCGAGATGTCAAGGAGACTCGCCATTAAGTCTTGCTGACATGTTCTTTTCAACCCGATGAAGCTAAAGCCCAAACTTTTGAAACCTTATCGGCATGTCGAGGAGACTAGCAACTTCGTCCCGCTGAAACTCACCTGCCAGCCCGATGAACCTTCGGCCAATACCTTTTACACTAGTAAGTTTGAGACATATTTTTCTCAACATAATTTGTCTTGCAGTGTATCTAATCCATATGGCTTATTAATGAACACATTTGAATCATAGTAGATAGTTATGTAGGATTTTTTACATTAACCAAGCTAGTGAGCTTGGTTGTGAAGCCTTGCTTTTTCAAATGGGCTTCATGATCATACTTTTCATTATTCCCATTATGAGCATTGAAATGGGCTTTTTTTCCAATGATGTGGGCTATGCTAGGATTTAAGTGAGCACTCTATCATAATGGAAGATTAAGATTTTTAGAGCTCATGACATAAACAAAAGATATGAAAATAAATCTCAAATATATATTTTTAGATTGTAAAACTAGAATTATGAATGATATATCAATTTTAAAAGTGAAGTCCTAATGTGTTGATTTAGGATGGTTAAGAAAGATTTTACAAAAAAGACTCTAATAAGAAAAGATTGAAATAATGTCAAAACAATAGAATAAGAGAAATATTAAAGAGTTTCAAATCTAAAAATAAGATATGAATACTAGAAAATAATACAAGTAAAGAACCCTAATAAGAATAAAGAACCCCATATATAAACTTGATTGTGTAGGCCTTCACTAAAATGAAAAAAATACTTTCCTTGAAATTATCTTAAGATAATTCACTAGAATGAAAACGCATAAATAGAAATAAACCTAAATTAATTAACGATAATTGAAAAATAGAATATTGAAAATTGTTTCAAGATGAATATTATGTGATCAACACACAAATGCGCTCTCTTTCTCACGTCATCTCATACGATAACAATGTAGAAATTAGAAAAAAAGTGAGTTGTGCGTGCGATAAAATTTAGAAAATTTATCTAAAGGAATATTTGAATGCGGCTGCGTAGTGCGCACGAGCTTTTACCTTTGATGTTAGGCACCGTTCACCAAGGAAAAGATGGGAATATCGACCAGTAAGCAGTGATTACGTGAATGACCCGCAAAGAGCTCAATGTACTTGTTCATCTTCGCTTTCTCTTGTCCCGCACTTTGCTTTCTCAATTCATGTAGAGTGAATTAGCCTCCCACCGGACAACTAATTCGAAAAACCTTCCATGCAAAAACTTCTATAATCACCACCTAATTTACACAATATATTGACCATTCATCTATACTAAGTTTGCTTGATAAGTTTAAATTAGTAATGAGTTTATTTTAAATTAATAAAATTATAATATTTTATTCTTTAATTTTTAATAATTTATTTTTTAATATATTAAATTATTTGATATGTAATTTTGTAAAAGAAAATATTGAAATTACAAAATTGTAATACGTATATTTTCTATTGTAATTTTCATTGTTTTGTATTTTAACAAATACTTTATAGACCTTTGATCATAAGAAAATTATATACACCTTATTCCTTAGATAAGCTAACTTAACATAGTTATTTAACTTATAAATATCACACAGATTATTATATATTTTCTTTATTAAAAATCTCATATGAATGCATGTGGTATGGTTTTGTCTTTTTAATGAATCACATGTGCTTCATATGACGTTATCATATTGGACCAACTCAAGATATTTTTAAAAAGTTTACCTACATAAATTGACTATTGAACTTATACTCTCTACTTTCTTTAATTTGGAATCTCATTATTAATTAATCTTCGAATACTTTTGGAGTTTATGATGAGTGAGGATAGATGCACAATATTAATGAACACAAGAAAGATGAAATGGAATAAAATTATTAGGTATGTTCATAAAAATCATAAAAGATAATGAGATTGGAGATAAAGTCTAGTACAACAATTTAAGAGATAGCGAGAGTTTTTCACACCTAGACTAAAGCATAATAGTGTGTCTTAATGGGTCATGTGTTGATTTATCAATTTATGTAAAATAATATGTCTATATCTTGAGACATAGAAAAATAAATTAAGTTCATTACATTTGACATCCTTTACATATATATATGTGTCTCCTTTAGACATTATATGTGATACCCATTTTGTATGGTGCATGCCTCAAGCTTGTTAGTTTAAATTAAGCAATTTATGTAAAATATTATGTCTATATCTTGAGACACAAAGAAAAATAAATTAAGTTCATTACATATGACATTCTTGACATATAAATAAAGTGTCCTAGTGGGCCATGTGTTGATTTACTAATTTATGTAAAATAATATGTCTATATCTTGGGACACAATGAAATATAAATTAAGTTCATTAAATATGTCATTCTTGACATATATGTGTGTCTCCTTAGACATTATATGTGATACTCACCTTTTCAAGACACATGCCTCAAGCTTGTTAGTTTAAATTTAACAATTTGTGTTACACTTTCTAGGATAAAATGAAATCATAAAAAAACATAAAACTTCTAAGTAGTCTCATTGTTATGAAAATAATGACATTATATAGATATCAACATCTTTCTTTTTCTAAGCAGATTACAACATGATGATTAAGCATACATTTTAACAAGAGCTCATATTTTGACTAAGCCAAGATGTGACTAAGGGTTTCCAGTATGTGAAATTAACCCATAGGTCAAGCCTAGCCCAATCATACCTCTAGGACATTTAATCCTTAGTGAATGGATAGTTTAAGCCTAGTATTTTAATATGAATGCAATTCTAAATCAAGAATGAAAAGGCCTTTAATAATAAATGTAGCATTGATATTTATCACCCTTGATAATTTCACATTACATTTAGCTCCCCCTTATGGGTTTTGACCTAATTATGCATTTAAAATTACTTGTTTTATAAACATCTTCAAAAAATAAAGCATAGGGAAATAAAAATGAGAATTCAATATTTTCCCCTAAGACATTGGGCCTTGAAAAGAATGGGTTTGGTGTAGGGAACCCCATGCCTTTAACCACTTCTTTCTGGCTCCAATTTGAATATGTCGATGGGTGATCCCACAATAGTGGTTTACAATTTTTGGCCAAACTAGACACTAAAATAATTTTTTTTAACTAAATCTTCACTTTCAGGCACCTATCGCAGCTAAACCACGAGGAATTTGAAGATGATGCAAACTAGAGTTTCGTGACATTTTGTCTATAGATTCTAAATATATTTTTTTCAAAATTTTTGGAATCAGATTGCACTTCCTTTTCCATCTCCCTCGAAAACTAGTTTTCTTTAGAAAACAACATTTTTAAAAAGTGACACTCACCGTATAAGGCATAACTTTTTATCCATGAAGGATAAAATTATAATTCTTTCAAATTTATATTTTAAACTTTGACATCTAGTGCTTCCACCTGGTTAGATAGTTTTTTATTAAATATTTTTTCTTTAATCAAGTTTCAAAGTCAAACCAATTACAATTCAGACACAGTGCGACCGTGTAACATGTAACCTTTTTTGTATGTATCAAAATTAAATTAATTTTTTTTGTTGGATCAAGGACTTCAATATCTAGTGCACTCATATTTTAATTTTTTTTTTTGATAATTTTCTATTTTTCCACATGTGTAAAACAGAGAGCTTGATTTTTGGTGAAAAACCTACATTCACAAGAAATAAAAAATAAATATAATAATCAAATTTAATTTAATTATAATTATAATTTTTTGGAAGCTTATAATAAAGACTACATACTTACAATTTTTTTTTTTTTTAAATGAATTCATTTGATCACCTAAAATTTAAATCAAAAGTGATTTTTTTATCATCATTTTGATAGGTGTAAAGGAGACTTCGTTATAGGTATGGTTTAAACCCAGCAGAGTTCTATCCAATGGGGCTTGGTCTAAGGTGGTTTGATCAAACCCTATTCAATTGGAATACTTTAAATGGAACTTATGAAGGCTTAAATCATTATATTTTATAAAAATATGTGATTTCAGCAAAAATCAGGATCTCCCAGAAAGTGTAAACCACTATTGTGGCAGCACCCCAATGTTAGTATAGTATTATTTGAATTTCCAATTTCAATTGTCAACTATCAACATTATATTTTAGGGAAATTAGAATTATTGCACATAAATACAAAATATTTTCACCAATTTACAAAAAAGAAAAACTATTGAGAAAATTGAGCATCCCAAAAAGCACTCAAAAGTACTCAAGAACATAATTATTAGCATTTTAGTAACATTCATTCATGTCAAGCATCAACCATGTTTTCATGTAAGTTTTTTTATGTTTTGTGATCATTTTTTTGTCAAAACTAACACTTGCAAGCCTTTAATCAATTAATCAAATTCTCCTTGAAGGTGATGAGTACATGACTTCAGTCCATCAAAGAATGCACATCTAAGCTGCAAGTTGTAGAAAATTATCAATTCATTACTTGTTATCATTTAGCCATTTCCCTACCAAGGGTAAGCTCTCTTTTTACATCATCATAGCTATTGTAGAGTTAGAAATGCCAAAATGAGGTTTGACTTAGGCAAGCCCCTATATAGCACAACCCTTCCCCCTTGGTCAAGTGTGCAAGTTTTTTAGATCTTTAACGATATTTGAAGGAAGATGAATGAGTAATTTCTCATTAGTGCTTTAAACCCTACAAGTTTTCAAGACACGAAAACTAGATTTTCTCATCATGAAACAAAGTTTCGATAGTGATGCTAGGAGAACAAGAGCTATAGACCAGGAACCTATTAACTCTAAAAAATGTAGGTTGTAAATCCTAAGAGGATGTCAGGCTCTATGGTCAGAATTACAATGTTTTTGAACTAATGAATGAAGTGAACCTATGTGGTTGATGACTCCCTGCATTGTAGGCTCTGCTGAACCTAGGTGGGTGAACCTTGATAAGTAATGTAGATTTGAAGGTTGTGTGACTTAGTTGAAATTAGGGATCTATCCACAGTGGCATGAAATGTGGAATAGATGAAACTTAATAGCTACTCCTACTCCTAGTGTTGAATTTTGAAATGTGATTGTATGAATAAGGTTTTATGAATTTAAAAATGGTACGACCAGTGCCTAATTCTATTGGATTAATGGAGTCAAGAGATGAATAATGTGTGAGTCCTTTTCCTAGCTTAACTCTAATTTTGGGAACTTTAAATGTTTATAGCTTGTATAAACATGCAGGTCTATAAGTCATTTGGGCTCTTCTTATTGATCCTAGTGATATCCCCCTAAACTATTATGAAGTTTGGAAAGGATTTTAATTCTGGTGTGAAGGTGTAGATGTCTAAATTTGGACACTTAATTTATCCAAATTCATCCCCTTTCATCTTATTTTTATTAATTAAGTAATACTACTATTATTTAATTAATAGCGTTAATTCTGCCAAATCCCTAAGATATTTAATCAATAATATCTTATCTCTTTAATCCTCCTTCCATCAATTGAATTAAATAAATATTTCATTTATTTAATCCCCTTTATGTCACATCCTCCATCATTTTTATCTTATCCTAATCCTTCTTCTAATACCATCATTAGGATGTGCACATGCCTAATCCTTGATTAGGATGTGTCACATCCTCCAACTTTTGCAAGTTGGCCTCTAATCTCTCTTAGCCACCTAACCATCCACTAATCCTTCACTAACTAGCCTAATCAACCTCTCAAGGAATTTTTAATTCCTTTTATCCTTCCAAGGAATATTAAATTCCTTTTCTCTTCCCCATGTCCTTTATGACATGTGTCCTTAGTCAACCTTACTAAATGCTTTTCTTTTTTGACAAGTCATCTCCCTTCCCCATGTGAATTTTTAATTCACCTTTTAATCCCCCAATGCACCCTTTGGAATTTAAAATTCTTTCCCATCTCCCCATGAGAATATTTGAGGAATTTTTAATTCCCCACTTGTCCTCTCTCCCACATGGGGACAAGTACCTCCTTTATGAGGAGATCTTGTCCAATCCCAAGGTACTTTGTACCCCTCTCCATGTCATGTCCTTCTCCTTCCACCTCATGTCCACTTCACCTTTTAGGGCTATCTCATATGCCACATGTCAAGATGTGAGGGCTTGTGAGTTCTCAACTCACCTTAGCCCTACATCTTGATATTTGGTGGATCAATCTCAACCGTCCATTTCCCCTAGGATTTCCCAAAAATCCTATAAATACCCCCTCTTTTCTCTCATTTGAGAGAGGTCATTTTGTGTAGCCAAACTCTTGCAGTTTTGTTTCTCAATCCACACTTAGCTATTTTCATGTTTCCAACCATCATTTGCATCTCACATCACATATCTTGTGCCATCTAAGGAGCATACACATCCAAGATCGAAGGGCCAACCAAAGGATCGACTCAACGCAAGGTATAAAGTTTCATTTCGTGGCTTTGTCTTGTTTTGTTTCCAACTTAGGCTAATCTTGAAGTGTAGGTTGTTTTAGTTGTTTATTCGTGCTCTTTAACTTGTTGCTTGCTTTCTAACCACCTAATTCGACCTATCACATTTCTGGCACGCCGGTGGGACCCACAAACGGGTCTCTTTCTTTCCGTTGCTGTTTTGCATTTTTGTAGGTCAGGTTGAGTGGCGGACTGTCCTCCTCTGTGGTGGTCAGTCTGGAGTGTGGTCACGGAGTGTGGTTGGTCCTAGTGGTGGACTGGTCTGAATTGATGGCGGACTGTCCTAATTCGATTAGTGGTCCTATCTGATGTGGTAGTGAGTGGCGGACCTGTCCTAATTCAGTGGCGGACTGGTCCTAATTCAGTGGCGGGCCTGTCCCAGTGCAGTGGCGGGCCTGTCCCAGTGCAGTGGCGGATCTGTCCTATTGAAGTGGCGGGCCTGTCCCAGTGCAGTGGCGGACCTGTCCTAATTCAGTGGCGGGTCTGTCCTAACAGAGTGGCGGACCTGTCCTCCAGAAGGTAAAAATTTCAAGTTTTCCCAAATTGTCTTTTGGTAAAATAGGAACATAGTTTAATCAAAGGGGTGTCAATAAACCTTGCTTGGCATGTTTGGGAAGGCTATTTGACGTATCCAATCCCCTTGCGCCATTTGGCGATCCTGGGTGACGAGAAATCGTAGCTTTCCAAGTCTTTTTGAGTCACCCTTTTTCAATTTCTTAGTGGGACTGCTTGGGGATTTCATCACCCCAAGGGACGATTCCAACCAGCGTCCGGCGGGGTATATAAAGGGGGGAGAGCGAAGGCGTACCTCAATCCAACCCGTTGTAATTGTGAAGTGTCGGGATGCGTGAAGAGTTGGTCCGAGCCTTTAGTATCTCGCTAAGGTTCCCGACTCACGCTTGTAACGGGTTGGTGTTCACGGTTTGGGCCTCACGTACCGTGCGTATATCGAGGACTCCTTAGAAACCATGTGCATCCTAGAGTAGAAGACTTTGTTGACCATACCCATTTCTACTAATCTTAGGGTTGTGCTGTCTGAATTGTCTTTCTCGTGCAAAACCAGTCATTATCAGTGTTTGCTATATTTTGGGTCCTTTGCCTTACCCATCCACCAAAAACATCGAGCTTAAGTTTATCCTTTGGCAAACCTGTCCTTCTGCAGTGCCAAACTGGTGCTTCTGCAGTGCCAAACTGGTCCTAGAGCAGTGCCAAACTGGTCCTTCTGCAGTGCCAAACCAGTCCCGGTGCAGTGGCGGACCTGTCCTAATTCAGTGGCGGACCTGTCCTAATCTGGTGGCGGGCCTGTCCCAGTACTCTTTCTTCCCGGGGCTGCCATTTCCACACCGTTTATCCGATTGACTCCGTTCAAAGGCAGTTCTTCTTGTTTTTTCGTGCTCTTTCCAACAACATATAACACTTCATACTTTTGAGCAACTTTATCTCCGGTGGCGGACCTGTCCTAATTCGGTGGCAGACCTGTCCATGTGCAGTGGCGGGCCTGTCCCAGTGTAGTGGCGGGCTTGTCCTAATCCAGTGGCGGGCTTGTCCTAGTACAGTGGCGGGCCTGTCCTAATCCGGTGGCGGGCCTGTCCCAGTACTCTTTCTTCCCGGGGCTGCCATTTCCACACCATTTATCCGATTGACTCCGTTCAAAGGCAGTTCTTCTCATTTTTTTTGTGCTCTTTCCAATGATATATACCACTTCATACTTTTGAGAAGTTGGCCGGGGCACCTTTTTCTTCATTATCTGCCTCCTCGAAGGTGGTATACCCTACCATTCTCTCCGTTTACTCGTTCCGAGTAAACATTCATCCGTTTAACATATCCTTTCATCATTCCAAACTCTGGTTCCATCATTCCGATCATCCGTTTACTCGTTCCGAGTAAACAATCATTCATCCATTTCACATATCCTTTCATCATTCCAAACTCTCGTCCTATCATTCTGATCATCCATTTACTCATTCCGAGTAAACGTTCACCCATTTAACACATCCTTTTATCATTTTGAATTCTGGTTCTGTCATTCCGATCGTCCGTTTACTCATTCCGAGCAAACGTTCATCCATTTGACATATCCTTTCATCATTCTGAACTCTCGTTCTATCGTTCTGATCATTCGTCTACTCGTTCTGAGTAATCGTTCATCCATCCCGATCAATCATTTACTCGTTTGGAGTATTCATTCATCCATTTCTATCATCCATTTCTCCAATCAAATCATCGCTTTCCCCATCCCAATCCCCTGGACTTCGTCTTGAGTTATTATCCAAATTGACCAAGGTGTTTGATCTGATCGTCATCATTAACATCCTCTTAGGGTTGTCATCCATCCTAAGTTAATCATCATCGTCGGCCCAATCAATCCATTTTCAATCTCAAAGTGGATTCGGTGCTGCAATCATCCATTCATCCTTTAATCCAATCAATCAGCATCCTAAGTCATCTAAGATTATCTTTGAACGGGATTTGTAGTCTCTTTCATCATCCATCAGTCGATCTTATCAATCAGTCATCGATCAACCCAATCCAATCCAATCCAATCCAATCCAATCCAATCCAATCGCATCCCTATCCAATCACCTTTGACCCAATCAATCTACTTCCATCTCGAAGTAGATTCGGTGTCGTAATCATCCTGTGATCATCCAATCCAATTGTTAGAATCAATCCAATCGTATCATCCAATCATCCTAATCTGAGCTTTAATCCAATCCCGATCTGAGCTTGTCCTAAATCCCGATTTGGGATTTTGTCCATTTCCATCCAAAATCTTTCATCCATCATCTTTATCCTTTCACCATCATGAATTCTTATCCTCCATCAATAGTGGTCAAGGGAAACCCTAATTACGTCGACGACGATAACGAAAGTCTTGTTGATCAAGAGGTATACAACATAGATCCCCTTGACACTATCATTATCATTGCTAGTAAGCTTACTCCACCCACATTCCAAAATCCAATCACCCCATCGAGTTATCCCATCATGTCTTCATCTATGCCTAATCACACTCCTTATGCTACCTTTGACAAGGGATGTCCATCCTATCCATCATATCCTTCATCTACATCATCCTCTTATCCTAGTCTGCCATCACAATACCCTCATCCTAATCCCCCATCCACATCCTCCTATCCAAATCCTTCATCCGCATACACCCACTACCCTAATCTCCCATACCAATCCACTCAGCCTAATCCTACATTCACACCTTCTTATCCTAGTCAAACACACCCATCAACTTACCCTAATCCAACACCTGCATCTCCCTATATTAATCCAACACCTCAATCTTCTCATCCTCATCCACCATCCCAATACCTTTATTACAACACGCTGCCCATATCTTCTACCAACGATCCACCATCCATGTCATCTTATCCTAATTCACCATGCCAATTCCCCTATCTTAACCTTTCACCTAATCCCCCATCTATTCCCAGTCCTGCATCCAATCCCATTCCCCTATCTAATCCTAGCCCACCAATCCCTAGTCCTAATCCCCCACTAATCCACAAACCTTCATCCACTCCTACCACACCATCTCAGCCTAGTGTATTCAAGTTTCTCCAAGGACTTATAACAAAGGAAACATCCCCCACTCCACACATTGCAGTCATGGAACCATGCCATCCCAACCCATCATCCATGGTCGTTAATGACGAGACCCTTCTCCATCCAACACCTATCATTGATGATACCATCACATCCTCTGAATCCCTTGAACCCCCATCTCCTACCATCACATCCTCTGAATCCGTTGAACCCCCATCTCCTACCATCACATCCTCTGAATCCACTGAGTCCCCATCTCCTACCATCACATCCTCTGAATCCACTGAGTCCCCATCTCCTACCATCACATCCTCTGAATCCACTGAACACCCACCCCCTACTCTGAGAGTCGTCAAACCTATCGATGACACCCAAATCCAATCCACTCCTCCCACTCCTAGTAGCACCAAAATCCATTCTGATGATTGCATCGAATCCTCCATCCTTCCATCTTCCCCACTTGAAGAGTCTCCCCATGACTCCATTATCATACCTCCCGCACACGATGAGTCATGCCGAGAGCCTAATCCAAAGCATGCCAGCATATCCCCTTCTCCAGATCAAGATCCTACCATCCTATCTAGTCCACCTCAAGATCACAGTCTCCCATCCATTCCATCCCGTGATCCTCTTGAGATTCAAGATTCTACCGCTCCATCTCCGTCTCCATTGCATGAGCCTGCTACCACAAAATCAGATCCTATCATATCCCCTACTCCCTCTCCAGATACCACCAATCCAAATGTTGCTATCCCATCATCTCCTTCTCGTGATCCCCATCATCGCCAAAATGCTATCCCCATAATCGCTTGCATACCCCTTGTACTCTACACATTCTTCCACTCTGCAGTTCTCCCTGGGTAAGAAAAACATAGTATATACCACCCACCATCCCCCACCTAATAATGGACTCGCATCATGTTTTCAAAATAACAAAAATCCTATCATGGATCTAATGCTCAAGAACATGAACTATCAAGGAAAAGGTCTAGGCCTTCATGAGCAAGGTATTTTAGAGCCCATCCAAGTCAAAGAACAAATCTACATGCAAGGTCTTGGATCTATTCCCAAGACTCACAATCTAAAGATGTTGGTACAACTTCTAGACGTCCTCAACGAGCTCCCTCTTAAAGAAATGTCGGCTCTTTTCCCATCGCTTCCACCAAATCATCATATACGCCATCCTCCTCTTCTATCATGAGTCACCTCAAACAACCGGGCCCATATTCCTCCTTCATCCTGCCCATCCATTGGGTCCTTACATCCTCCATCCACAATTCTCCATCCTTCATCTATCGCGATCCTTATCCCGGGTTTCTGAGGTCCCTCCACCCACTTATCCATCTTGGGTCCTTATATCCCAAGATCACCTCCTCCATCTCATTCACTCATTCATCCAACACCTATCCATGTCATCCATCATAAACATCCCTCTCGCATGTCCCATAATCAGGATCAACAAAGGCACATACCTAAACATCCCCCATCTACATGTAATCCCCATACTCCTACCTCCATTGCTCCACATCGTCCATCCCCTCACACCCATCCCATTGCTAGTACAAGCACTTTGGATGCCAGAAGAAAAATGCATAAATCCAAACATCCACATGAATCCAACGCTTCCCATGTCCCCTCTAAAAGACATGGTAAAGAAAAGAAAAACAAAATCCCAAATCAAAATCAAATCTATAGCTCGCAAAGAGCCAACAAAGCAAAGATCAAAACCATGTGGATCCCAAAGAAAAAGGATGCAATGCCATCAAATGAAAAATTTGTAAGAACATCCAAAGTTCCTAATCCAAAAGCTAAGCATACCCACCTTTCATCTCCTAAGTCTGTTTTGGGTCCCTATGTCCCGAAATTCACTATTCCATCTCCTCCATTATCCCCGCATTCTCCATCTATTAATCCTTTTATCTTTTCACATCCATCACCACATGTGCCAATGTTGGTCCTGAACACATCTCCCCATCACACATCCACCCCATCATTCCATCCATACACTTTTCAACATCCCACCCATTACCCCACATATCTCCCCCATCAAATCCCTCTAATTCATCCTTTTGCATAATCCATTTCTCCTCATAAGGTTGTACCAACATACAATAGTCGATTCCAACATGAGCTTTTAATACCTGATATAGAACTTGATGCTTGAGTCCTTCATCCATATCCTTATCTCATGTCTTCTAAATCCACTTATTCGCCTCCCTATCCTTATCCATCTCCTTCTGCATACTATCCAAAAAGTCAAAAAATCAAAAAAAAAAATCAAAATCAAAATCAAAAAAATAAAATAGTAAAGAAAAATAATCCGTCCAATGGTGAAAACTTGGAAAACAAGCGCCTTGGATAAGTACCATGATGAAAACCTGGCAAACAGGCGTCATACGTAAATCCCCATCTGCACTTGGGGGCAATTTCCTGATTTGCATTCCCTCCATCCACTATGCTTCCTGCTACACTTTCGGCTATGCACCCATCTTATTGCTATACATCATTTTCGTCCACCCCCTCCATCCTATCGAGCTTACACATCCTTCTTTGCATATCTCATTTATCCCAATCCTTCCATCCTCCTTGTGATCTTGATAACAATGGGGCAAACATATAAGCATGCTTTGGACACCTCTTAGCATACCTTCCCCTCATCCACACACTATCCCAATCCTCATTCGCACTCATCTATCTTCCTTATCCACCTGTCATGCATCCCTTCCATCTCCCCATCCTTATCTTCCAATCCCTCCCATCTCCCCATCATTTCCCATCCACTTGTCTTGCATCCTTCATGCCTCCTCGCACATGACATATCTAGATTGGGGGCATCTATCTTCCTTTGTAACGCAATCCTTGGAGACATCATTCACCCAGTCCAATAGCATCCCTTCCATCTCCCCATCCTTATCTTCTAATCGCTCCCCACAATCCTTTTAACCTCCCTATCCTTATCCCCCTACCCATCCATCATAACATCCTTGCCATCTCCCCATCCTCGCATCTATCCATCCATCTACCTAGCCAATCCCCTCTTCCCCTGGGCTGCTCGGGGTCTAATTCCTCCTGGCTGTGGGAGGCTCGTCTCGGGTTTCTACGGCTAAGCGGGTTTCAAGGCTCACCAAGTGCAGGGCCTGCTCCTCAGCCCTGCCAAGTGCTCCTGCCCCACCCTGCATGCTCTCGTCTGCTCTCATGTTGCCTGCCTGGCCTCCCACATGGCCTGCTCAATTTGGAGGGAAGGGTCTGGCCTGTATGCTCACTGTCTCTCCTGCTGCTGCTCTCGTCTGGCCCTGGCTACAAGTCTGCCCACCCTGCGGGCGGGCTTGTCCTGCCTCCTGCCTGCCTCGTCTGCCTCTCCCACGGCTGCTTGCTCGGTCTGCTTCCCATGCATGGGCTCTGCTGGCCTCCCACATCTGTCCACATGGCCCTCGCCCTTTTCCTCCCTCCAGTGCGCAAACCGAGGTAGCCCATAAAAAAAATTTCCTACCCATTTTTAATCCCGACACTCCGGACAAAACCCATGTCTTGAAATTTTTAAAATTTATCGAAAAACCATATTTTTGAGGGTTTGGATTTTTACACCAAAACTTCCGGGGGCCATAACTTTTGACTCGGGTGTCCGTTTGAGCTGAAATTTGACGGGTGGTTGCGTTATGCGATAACGAGTGGATTTCCAATTGGTTTCGTTGAAAGCCGTTTGAACCCGTTTTGACCCATTTTCGGGGCCTCAAACTTTCATCTTGACCCTCAAAATCCCAATTTAGTGTTTTTTTTCCAGCATTTTGAAAAGTTGTTTTCGCTCATAACTCAAAATGCATATCCCGAATCTGGGATGTTATTTGGCAATTCATCCTATCTCACCAATGGGTATTTCTTAGAAAAAATTGGGACCCTCAAACATATGACCATGAAGTTTCCTAAAATGGCAAAATTTGACAATTTTTAAAAATTGCCAAATTTGGAAAAATCTGATTGTCAACACTTTACGCCCTTTCAACCCTGGAACTCGGTGTAGAATCATGTCCACTCATATCCTTCAATCATTCTAGTCTTCAATCCAATCCTCATCTGAGCTTTCATCTTATCCTCATCTGAGCTTTAATCTTATCCCAATCTGAGCTTACCCAAACCCCCTCTGCAGTCAAGATCTTAGGATATCAAACAAAATCTTACGATTCCTTCCTCCATCTTCTTCAATTTGGTCCTATTCCTCCATTCTAATCAATCCATTCACTCATTCCATGTAGCCATTCATTTATTTCGACCATTCATCTATCATCTCAAACCTTCATCAAACATCCTATCATTTCAAACTCTCATCAATCGTAATCTTCCATCTTTTCCCACCCTTCACCTTCTAGTTCCAAGGATTAGTAATCTATCCATCTGGTCACCTTTTCCTCATCCAAATCCTTATCCCTCAATCCAATCCACCCAAACAATCCTTTTCCTCCCCCCATCCTCTCCCTTCATCCCATCTCATAATCCCTTGTCATTGGTATCTAGCTCTAGGCTTTTCCCCACGCAATCCAATGTCATCTATCTTATCACCATCACTTTTGATTCTTTTGCACATCTTTTCCATCATATCATCTGCCCACTTCATCTTTGATGATTTGGATAACTATCCCATCCCTGAACTTCGTGATCACCATCATCCTCCAATCCAATCCAACAGGTCTATCTTGTCCCATCGTGATAGTCCAATCATTTTATCCCCTTCACCAGGGTTATCCCATCATCTTTCGTCCATCATCTTTCATCCATCACTTGTCTTTGTCCTTTCGTCGAACTACGTTGCCCCTGCGCTTTCACGTAGGCAAGGTCGATCATTTGATCTGCCCCCGGGGTTCCATCATCAGTCTTTCTACTTTGTCCATCTGATCCTTTATCATCTATCATCAATCTTCTTATCTTATTCCTATTTGTCTGTCCCGTCTTCATCATCCATCAGGGTCTCCTATCTTGTGTCATGTCTCTCGTGTCGCGTCATCAAGCTACGCCCTTATCTAGCTGGTTCTTAACCAACAAGATCCACTTGTACCATCAGATCCAATTAGTTTTGAATATCCTACGTCATATCAATCTTTTAATTTAGTATCCATCATCGGTCTCAACAGGATGCATCCTTCCTAATAGACCTCATCAATCCCATCCATCCCCTTGATTGATCCTATGGCAGCGGACGTGCTGCACCATTGCGATCTTTGATGCTTTTGTATTTTGTTTATCATTTGAGCTCCCTATCATCACTTGTCATGGTCGCCTTGATCCATCATATCATGGTATGCTTTGACTAGTCAACATAGGGGTGTATCTTGATATTTTCTTTGTCTTCTCATGTCCCATCGAAATTCACCAAGATCCCCGAGGTCTTGTGTTACGCCGGGCATCCTTGTGTGTGCTTGTGGTTATCCCAATACCGCCCCGGACTCAAGGTCATCGGACTTTCGGGGTGTTGGGATAGCCTTCGTTTGTTATTATGTTTGTTTTATGCATACACTAACTGCCTTTGGTTCTTCATACCCCGGCGCTCTGTGTCTTATGCTATAGCAAAATCAAGGTTCGGACGATGGTAAATTGTATTTAGATTGCATTTCATCTCATCCTCAACTCTCATCCATTCTCCATCCTCATCACGCCCCTCCCAATCTTCCATCACATTGCATCATCTTCTTTTAGCTCCCCTTACATCACTCATTCATATTTCAGAGCCCACCCTGTTCTCTTGAACCCGCATGTCCTCTCGAGGGGGAATCCATCATCCCTAACTTTCATCTTTTCCCCCATCATCTTCCTTCCTAGTCACTTCTTTGAATGACTGGGGCATCTTTTCTAATCTAACCATCTTCTTCTAGGTTCTATGTTTTAATATTCTTTGAAATGATGCTACTTCATAACATCATCTCAAAGAGGGGCAAAATGTAGATGTCTAAATTTGGACACTTAATTTATCCAAATTCATCCCCTTTCATCTTATTTTTATTAATTAAGTAATACTACTATTATTTAATTAATAGCGTTAATTCTGCCAAATCCCTAAGATATTTAATCAATAATATCTTATCTCTTTAATCCTCCTTCCATCAATTGAATTAAATAAATATTTCATTTATTTAATCCCCTTTATGTCACATCCTCCATCATTTTTATCTTATCCTAATCCTTCTTCTAATACCATCATTAGGATGTGCACATGCCTAATCCTGATTAGATGTGTCAGCATCCTCCAACTTTGCAAGTTGGCCTCTAATCTCTCTTAGCCACCTAACCATCCACTAATCCTTCACTAACTAGCCTAATCAACCTCTCAAGGAATTTTTAATTCCTTTTATCCTTCCAAGGAATATTAAATTCCTTTTCTCTTCCCCATGTCCTTTATGACATGTGTCCTTAGTCAACCTTACTAAATGCTTTTCTTTTTTGACAAGTCATCTCCCTTCCCCATGTGAATTTTTAATTCACCTTTTAATCCCCCAATGCACCCTTTGGAATTTAAAATTCTTTCCCATCTCCCCATGAGAATATTTTAGGAATTTTTAATTCCCCACTTGTCCTCTCTCCCACATGGGGACAAGTACCTCCTTTATGAGGAGATCTTGTCCAATCCCAAAGTACTTTGTACCCCCTCCATGTCATGTCCTTCTCCTTCCACCTCATGTCCACTTCACCTTTTAGGGCTATCTCATATGCCACATGTCAAGATGTGAGGGCTTGTGAGTTCTCAACTCACCTTAGCCCTACATCTTGATATTTGGTGGATCAATCTCAACCGTCCATTTCCCCTAGGATTTCCCAAAAATCCTATAAATACCCCCTCTTTTCTCTCATTTTGAGAGAGATCATTTTGTGTAGCCAAACTATTGCATGAGCCAACCACACCTCTAGCTATTTTCATGTTTCAATCATCATTTGCATCTCACATCACATATCTTGTGCCATCTAAGGAGCATACACATCCAAGATCGAAGGGCCAACCAAAGGATCGACTCAACGCAAGGTATAAAGTTTCATTTCGTGGCTTTGTCTTGTTTTGTTTCCAACTTAGGCTAATCTTGAAGTGTAGGTTGTTTTAGTTGTTTATTCGTGCTCTTTAACTTGCTGCTTGCTTTCTAACCACCTAATTCGACCTATCACAGAAGGAAACCAATCAAGGCAATTAGTTCAAAAGGGCTTTAATCTTGGGCAGGAACATGTATTAAACATTGTCTTTCAAGAGGAAATTTAATTCTCTTCCCATAGAAACCAATTAAAAAATCACACAATTATAGTAAATGTGTCTTTACAAGTTAAATATATGTTGATATACTTAATTTGAATAGAATAAGAAGACCACTCCAGAGACAACCAAACAACATATAAGAAGTAATATTAACGTGCAATAGTTGAACACTAAGAATTAGGCCACCAATTCAAATTTTCTCATCCATTTTATTTCTTCAAAAGATATTTTGATACATATCAGGAGTCTTGTGGGTATGTGCAGGATCATGATGGGCCAAAAAGTGGCGATATGATGGGTATGTGTAGGATATGTGGCTGACGACTTTTTTTAAACCTAAAATTGGTGAAAAAAAGGGTTTTTAAAGGAGATTCTCAGCTTTCCACCAATATAAATTATGCTTTAATTTGAATTTAATAAATAATTATTATTCATTTTCTATTTGAATTATGACCAAAGTCCTGATTGATAGGATGATTGAAAAAAATCTATAGCTTTCAAATGGTATCACTTTTTTTGAATCTAAAACATGCATCACATTCTATTCTTCGCATACTATAGGATTAAAAAAAATGAAATTCATGAATTTTTGACCAAGTTAAGGTGGTCAAAGATACAAGTTTTTATATTTTTTAAAAGTTGTAATAAAAAAATCATAATTAATTATTTACTTGGAAA
>VDFB02000007.1:92285318-92332973 GCA_007258455.2 Sequoia sempervirens | reverse complement strand
CATGCTCTGGAAGTGTTGATCAGAATATGGATGCTCTTGAGACAAGTGTAGGGTGGCTGCTCATAGTTGGTGGTACTTCCATGGGCAATAATACATGCACCTCCAACCTATTGCAATAAAAGTTTTATCCCAAGTAAGTTTTATATTTGTAATTTTAATTTTAATTTTTAATTAATAATTTTGTTTAGTTAAATTTTGTAACTCTTAACTATTTATTAATTTAATTTGGTCTTAATAGGTTGCTAGTTCATCCTCTTCTGAGAGGAATTGGAGCACATACTCCTTCATCCACTCAATAAAATGCAATAGGCTACATTCAGAAAAGGCTGAGGACTTGGTGTATGTGCATTCAAACTTGCACCTCCTTACACACAAACATAGTTCCTACAAAGAAGGAGACACAAGGAGGTGGGATATTGAGCCAGAGCAGCTTGACTTGGATGCTTCCACAAGTCACTTAGCTGCACTTGATATTGATGATGACTATTAGCCTGAAGCAACTACTGAGCATGAGAGTGGTAGTGTCAGTGCTAGTGTCGGTGCTAGTGGCAGTGCTAGTGGCAGTGCTTGTGCGAGTGCCACTAATGCTCTTTGTGGTTCTACACAAAATGTAGCATCTAATGTTGCTAATGATGCTTCTTTTTTGGATGACCCATATGATTCAGATTGATCAATGATTAATAATCATTAATGGCTGATTGTAAACACTTGACATTTTTATGTTTGAAGTTTGAACTTTAATTTATAATTCTATATCATGACATTTGACTTCTGAGTATAAAGTGGTGGTGTATTTTTGCTATGTTATTTGACTATTAATATGGTGGTGTATTCTGAACTTAAATACTGCTGCAAATATGTATATATTTCTGATTTTTATATGTTTTTGTATTACCGAACCCAAAACGAACCCAACCTCAAAATTTTTTTTTCCCAAATCGGCGAACCAGGTTCTTGAACCCGAACCCGAACCCAAAACCGAACCGGTATCTTAGCTAAAAATTGTGACTCCAAACTCATTTTTAGCACAAACTAGGCAACCACTATAACTTACTAAAAATAGTAAGTTTGGAAAAGGTCATCAGATGCAGATGCATGTTATACCATTTTGAAGCTCTCTGAAAACCCAGAAAGACCCAGAAAACACATTGCCAACTTCTGCATGCAAACTCTCAGAAGCTCAACTGAAACCTCCGGCAAAATAGGAAACCCTAATTTCCACCTCTGACTAGTCTACAGGCCTCCAAAAATAGGCTAACAGCCATTGAAGAGCGTAGGGCTAAAATGGGGACATTACATAGCCTTTTGGCCTTCTCATTTTGTCATATTACGTATATGCACATTGGTGATGAAAATTCAAATTGAAATGATTAGACATTGAAAGTTCGTTAATTTGTGCATTGACTTATGAATTCTCCATTCAGCTCTAATGTTTTATAATATGGTTCTGTAATGTATATGATGAGTGCCTTACACATGAATAATTGAAATTTTGTATTTAAAAAAAAAAAATCCTTATTTTTTAATTTCCATCCCTGTTGTCCCCCAAAAAAGTCATCATATACCCTGCTGTCCCAGAAATGCGTCCCCTTTTTCTTGCCATCCTGGTCCTGAAAACTTGGTGTAACATAGAATAAACATAAAATATGACTTCCATGTAAGCTTTGACTTTAAAAAGTAGATTGTTTGAAGGTTGGATGCGGAAACGAAACTTCAACGTTATGTTTTATGGTTATAGTTTTAAGTTTGGGGCTATGTTTTGCTGCAAACTTCTCACACATCATGTCTGCAAATGAAATCCCTCACACTGCCACCAAACCTACATGCTACCTCTCCAGCTCCATGCTTTTTGTTTGAATTGGCACATGCCATAACACAGGCAGCCAAAAAGCTCTTCTTCAGAGCAACATAGAGCTGCAAATGTAAAGGTCACTTCCAATATGTGCTCAGATTGCACAGTTTGCAGTCCCAAAAACAGAATAACCCAACCTACACCTCTGCTGTGTGCAGCTCTTCATATGCAGAGCAAAGACTGTGAAAAATGGCACTTCCTACCCTGTTTTCAAATGACACCCAATCTGGCATGCTTCTCTTCGACCCTTACATGTGTAAAGCACCAGAACAAGGGTCCACAACAGTTGCCACTATTGAACATCCCAGATCTACACATGTGGTCAGCTGCAGATGTTGCCAAACAACATGCCGGTAGTAGTACCTAGAACATACAACAGCCACTACAAACTATTGCATGCACAATCATAGATCGGAAAGAGCTACAGGCCAAAAAAATGAAGCCAAATCTGCAGATGTGAAAACAATGATGCAGATCTAAATCTGAAAATAAATGCAGATTCACAATAGAGAACCTTAGATTGCATAAAACTCACAGATCCAACATGCCAAAAAAGTAAAAACACAGATCTGTAATAAATTTCAAGAAAAATTGAAATAAAGCAAAAATCTGAACCATGATAAATCTACAAAACATGCAGATCCAAAAGACTCACAACAAGATGAATTGAACAGACCCATGAAGTTTCCTATTGCAAATCTCATGCAAACAACCTGCATAAAAAACAAACTGTGCCTTCACTCTCGAACCCAAAATGTAGTATCATGTTAGGAAAACCACTTTACAGGGGACTTGCATATTGAATGAAAAAAGTTGTAACTTGTAACACTCAAATAAATGAATTAAAAATGATGACATTAGGTACCCTGACTTCATTAACACATTGTCTGAATTCTCAATTACACAGCAACATGGCTTCAGTTATAATTATAGTACAACTTTCCTCTTTAAATAAAGTCACAAAACCAGTGACCTATTAGATATTGTCCATGTGTGATAAATCAACACACCCTAAACATAGGCATTAAAGCACTATTACATCATTGGTTCACTTCTAGGCATTAAATCACTATAAGGCATAACTTCAATGCATCATTAATATTTGAACAAGATGTATTTAAAGTCAAATGTATCTTGGTATCTTTTCCTCAACAGATTTTGATTATTCCTTTACCCACTGTAATTGATTTTTCCCCTTTTGGATTAGTTATTGACATTGCTTGTGGTGTCATATAATTATATTTGACAAATTTAGTTAGAATCAGTTAGAAACTGAAGAGTTGAAGCCTGCACAGTTTTCGATTTGTTGTCATCTTCCTCTTTGTGCCATTTAGGTTTGCTCTTTCAAGTTAGTTATTGTGTACACAACTTATGAATTAGAATATGCATGTGTTTGCATAGTCAATTATATATGTATCAATATGGAACCAATTTTAAGTTGTCTGGCTTTGTACCTATTGGTTGACTGGAATGGAAAAAAGTGCAGAGTTAGATTATTAGCTAGGTATATTGGGATTGAATTGTTTTTTCTTCTTTTTATTGTTATCACACTCATTGTATTAAGCACATCTCAAATTTTTGTCTTCTCAACTGGTTTTATCTAGTGTACTGTGTCCCTGAGGTTCTCCATGCATTACAAGAAACAGTTTTGTCTTCTACACGTCCCCAAAGGCAAAACCAAAAAATTGAGGATTTCCCCTATTTTAGATATTCCATGGAGACAACCTGGCATCCCTCAACCTTCAAGGGAATGTCATGGTGTTCCCAATGGCTTGCAGTTAGCATTAAAAGATCCTCCCTCCAAAACCTATAATAATATCCTGAGCTGAAACTGGTCATGCTACGTTTGGCACCACAATTATTTTGCTAGATGAACCACATTCTGCTTTTGACAATATTCCCCTGCTAACAACAAGCAAAGCAAGAATATGAATTAAGAAAATAAAACATAAGCAATTTAGATCATGCAGAGTAACCACAACATCCTTCTTATTTTCCCTTAAAAAAGAAAAATATAGATGAAAGCAGACAATATACCTTTAATTCACTGACAACAATGTTGATATAGTCTCAAGTTGTTTGCTTTGATCCTGACTGACAACAGATTGATCTGGTTTGGTTACCAGATTGGGGAAAGGTGCTGAGCTAGTTGATGGACTGTTAAGTTTTTTTCTTTTCTTTTCTTTATTTGTCTTTTAAAAATTTAAATATTAATTTTATATATTTTTCTAATAGCCATTTCCCTGCTATTGGCAAAACCCAAATTTTTGTTGTTGTTGTCCCCTATACTGCATCCCTGCATCTTTCTGTCCTGGGAAATTGGAGAAACACTGAAAATTCTGAGTTACTTGTTTTGCTATTTTGATAGATATTTGAATGACAATGTATTTAACTTGATAGGTCCTGTACTGGCTTTCTGGTCTTACCTGCACGGATGAGAATTTCATAATAAAATCTGGAGCCCAACGTGCTGCATCTACAGAAAGCATTGCTTTGATTGTGCCTGATACATCTCCAAGTAAGTTTACATGTCATAAATATTGATTAACATGATACATTGAGGATTTAGCCACTTCTGATTTTTCTTCTATTAGGAGCCTTTGATATCTTTTCTTATTTGTTTGTCACTTTTATTCTGTTATCGATGATTTTAAACAGGGGGTCTAAATATTGAAGGGGAGTCTGAAAGCTGGGATTTCGGTGTAGGTATGCAAACTTCAGCTTTGTATGCTCTCTTTTGTGTAAGTTGAAAATTGAAACACGTGTATGTTTTTTGATGTTTTTATGTTTCATGATCTTCCCTTTCTTGGTTTATAATTGAGAATTCTAGAAGTGAACGTTTTAAAATATAAATGGTACAAAAGTTTTTAAAGATAAATACAGCAATAAATATGTTAATGTTAGAAAGGTGGCCAGAAGCAATGATCAACTTGATTTATGTAGGTGCTGGATTTTATCTTAATGCCACTCAAGAAAAATGGAAAAATTGGCGCATGTATGATTATGTTGTTGATGAACTTCCCAAACTCTTAAGTGCTTACTTTCATCAGCTTGACACTTCAAATGCATCTATTTTTGGGCATTCCATGGGGGGACATGGAGCTCTTACAATTTATTTAAAAAATCCAGACAAATATAAGGTTTGATATCAAGCTTTTCATTTTTATCATCCATTTAGAGTAAATTTATTGCTTTCATAGAAACAGAGAATTTGTCATCATGTCAATAGTTCTTTTAAATACAACAGCAGGGTTTGTTAATACTATGTTCTAATATCTAGTTTGGGCGACCTTTGCTATTAATAAATTTTGTTGGATAAATGCAGTCTGTGTCAGCGTTTGCACCTATTTCCAATCCCATTGACTGCCCATGCGGTCAGAAGGCTTTCTCGAATTACTTGGGCAATGACAAGTCCAGCTGGGAGGTGAGCTGTTATTCTAATGTCTTAAAATTGACCCACTTTCTGAAATTTTCTGGTCAGTATGTTGCAAAGGGTGAACAGAATTGTTTGCACTGAAACTTTTGTGCTCACTTCTTGTTTTTATACAGGAATATGATGCAACTTATCTAGTGAAGAAATGCAATAAATTATCAACTACTATCCTGATTGATCAGGTAATCATGCACATCCTTCTATAATATATTATAAAATGATTTAATTGACAAAATAAAATGGCATGGTAGATTACTATGAATGTCTTCTCATTAGACAGAGGCTTTCAAGAAATTTGACATATATTTAATATGAATGTCTCCTCATTAGACAGAGGATTTCAAGTACACGTCAAATTACTTGAAAGCCTCTGTCTAATGAGGAGACATTCTTATTAAATCTACCAAGCCATTTTATTTTGTCACCTAATTAAATCATTTTCATAGGGGTTTCCTTAAATTTTAATTTTGGACTTCTCCTAATGGCTCTATTCTTGTACATTTGTTACCTTGAAATATTCATTTCAGTATGTTCAGCCTTTTCTATCATTGGTCAGCCCCAGAACTTTGCCTTGAAGGTTTTTTTTTAGACACTTTTATGTTTTATTTGTGAATGGGTCACTATCTTTACTATGACATATAAAAAACCTATAATGAATTGGTTGGAGTCCTAAGCTAGCCAGCTAAAGTAGTCTAGCAGAAGAACTAGCAAAAAATGTAAAAAGATGATTCCATGTTGGAGGGCACAATTTCACTGTTGATCAGAGTTCAAATCTTTTTAGTGCTTTGGAAAGCTTTTACTCATGTTCAAGATCAACCCAAATGGATCCAAATTTGTACAATTTTTTTTTTGAATGGAATAGTTTGATCACCAAAATCACATGCTCTGAATGGATTCAAATTTCGACAAAACAAAAATTTAGAAAATTTCAATTTTTTGGTTTCCATGAATTTCATGTCATGAAAAATTTCCTTAACTTCTTTGGGGAATGCTTGCCACTTGGATTTTCAGATTCTAAGGCAGATGTCTTCAATTTCTAATTTTAGACTTTATTTCTTACTAAAAACAGCTATTAAAGGAATTGTCATTTGAATGTAAAAAGAAAAATGTTGTAGCTTCACATCTCTCCTCAAAGATTGCCACCTTTTTGTAAGCATGTTGGTAAGGATTGCAATGAAGAAATCAAAATGAGAAAGCAATGAGATGCTACACAATGTGTGTGGGCCAAATTATTTATTATATCAAATGGAGGTTACAAAGTAGTTATAACATAAATTTATAATGGCAAAGTTTATGAGAATGTTATATCAACATTTTTATTATATATGTTTATATAAACTTGCAATTATTATTTAATAGCTCCCCATAATGACTAAATCGAAACAACCAAGTGTCCTGAAATTTGACAAACAAAACAGTCCTAAGCTTTTCAATGGCCGTTAGCCTATTTCTAGAGTCCCGAAGGCTAACGGAGGAGTTAAGGGGATTCCAGGTTCCTTAGAGGATCCGTGTTAGTATTCCTAGAAGAATATTTTGATGTTGCTAGTAAGCTTTTGTGGGTTTTTTTTTGGTCCTTGGTGGGCAGTATTGCTATTTTTAGCAATGTCTATTTTTAGTAACTTACTATTTTTAGTAAGTTCTAGTGAATCTCAATTTGGTCTTTGGACTCACTATTTTTAGCAATTTCCTATTTTTAGTAAGTGCTATTTTTGGGCACTTGGTCTTGGCAGTAGTACAGTGCAAGGTTTACAGCTTCAATAGTGGTGAATTCAATTGCTTTTGGAGTAATATCTATCTGCCTTTGCTTTAATCTTTTAAAAGGTAATTTCATGACTTAAGTTATAGTTCAATTTTGACCCCCTCGTGCTCAACGCCTAGGGAAAAGGGTCACTTAAGGTGTTTTAAAAGGTAAAACAATGTTTCCTAAGTTGGCCGCCTAGATGGAGGAATAAAGGGAAAATAAAATAAATATAATATTTCTTGGAGAGGGGCGTCCCATTTTGGAGGGAAAAGGAGTTTGAAAATTGGTGCCCTCACTTTTATATAAACTCACCATGGAGCTCTCATTTGGTATGCTGATTTTGAGATAACAAAGTGCTATTAAAATTTGGATTGAATCCTTTGGGCTTTGGGGACGAAAACCCTCAAGGTGGCTCTAGTTTCAGAGTTGAGAGATACTCCCTAGTTGGACGTTGGTGTGGCTTCACTGCAGGAGTCACCATTGGAGTTATTGGTGCAAATTTCCAGTTTGCTTTCAGTCATGGATTGTTTTGATGTTTTCTAGCTATATATTTTGGTGTGCTCTTGAGTTGTTTGGAGTTGCAGAATTTTTGGAGTGAATTTTCAGACTATTCTTCCAGCTGTTAGTTGTACTATTCCTAGCCCAGTCGTACCACCTTTTTTCTCATTCTGTTATGGATGTCAGTGATATCATTCTGGGTGTTGGCCTATTCTCTTCCTAGGCCTTGGGTGATGTGTTTTGCCAAGTTTCAGAATTTTTAATGAGGTTTGAATTTTATAGAGCTGGTCGCCCTCCTTGCTGGGCCGTACACTTTGTGTTGAAGGGGACTTGTTGGTTGCTGAGGTTATTTGCCCATGTTTGCTGCATTGTTTGTCCTCATGATGGCGTCTAGGCTTCATTAGGCTATTGCTGATGGTCATATGGTGTTCTTGGGTGATTTGGAGTGCATCCTAGGGAGTCGTACCATGTGCTATGCTTGTTGGTTTGGCGTATCAGACTACTGCAACAGTGTTATTAGACCTCCAACTTCATATCAGACTGCTGCAACAACATATCAGACCTGATTTTTCTTCATTTTCTCATGTTTTATGATGTATACTTGCTAACATGTTGCAGGGTTAGTTTATTGGCTCAATGGGTTGTCATATGTTAGTGATTGTTTTTCATGTTTCAGTCATACATTGCAGCTATATAACAGAGTTGTAATTCTTAGTATCATTTTGATTTGAGCTCACATTGTAACACTGATTTGGTAGTACCATTCAGTGATTTTAGCTTCTATTTGCTTTTGATACTAACTCCACTGAATAAGGGGCATCTCTATTTGTCCCACTGAACAAGTGGTTGATTTCATATCCTACTGAAGAAGTGGCTACTAGTACTTACCCCACAGCAAAGTGGTCTTTGTTACACTCACCGCTGAAAAGCGGAAGATTTCTTATTTCAGTTGCTCTACTCACCCCATTGAACAAGTGGTTTCTTTTAGAATTGCAATGTAAGCCTTGCCACTGTATGCTCACCTTGCCCACATCGGGATCTAGGTGATTAGAAAGTGGAAGGTAATTGATTACAGTTGATTATCTTTATTTATTATGTTATTACTTGCAATGTAATCCCTTGTCACCGCATACTCTCACCTTGCCCACATCGGGATCTGGGTGATCAGAAAGTGGAAGGCAGTTTATTTTAGTTGCTTATCATTGTTATTTTGGTAATGCTAACAACTACAAAAATCAATTTTTTTTGGGGTGGATATTACATTATTAGATCAGCAAACTGCTCCTGAGATGTGCACTAATGAACAAAAATGTCATCAAGATCAACCTGTTGCAAATGTAGCAATGATGAATCTCAATGTGTTTTGTGTGAGCAAATATTAGAATAATATTAATTATTGCTATAACAAGTGGTATCTTTAGTCATTATTTCTAGTTTAGATTTGGGTTTGGGTTTATGTAATGTCCCCTTCTCAAACCTGATCTTTCCAGTGACCGTTGGCCTTTTTCTGGAAATCCGAAGGCTAGTCGGAAGGTAAAATTAGGGTTTCCTATTTTTAAGGATGTCTTTGCTCGGAGCTGGTGGATTCAATGGCGGATTCTTTCTGGGTTTTCAGAGAGCTTCGCAGTGGTATGTTCGTCTCGGCATTCTGAGCATCTTCAGGAATTTACTATTTTTAGTAAATTCTATTTCTGGTAGTTTTTCAGTTGGGTTCAGCATGGTTGACTTCTTACTTTAGTTTGGTCAGTTGACTTGGTCATTATTGGCTACAGGGCACAATCGGAGAGATAAGTTGATATATTTAATTAAAAAGTCACGTTTTAATATTATATTCGAACGTTGACCCCTTGGCCTAGTCTATTGACTTTATGTTGTTTTGAAAAGTGGTCTTTTTGAGGGTGGCGCCTCATCAAGGATTATTTTATATTTTATCCAAAGTCAAATCAAGATATAAGGTGGGCGCATTTATTAAAAGTATTGAATTTATTTTAAAAGTGAATATTGAACTTGAAGGAAAAGGACGCCATCTTTGAGGAGATTAGGGTTTTTGACTTTGAGAGGAGTTTAGGGTTTCGAGAAGTCAACCAGAAATTATAAAAGGAAGACTTGGATCATCATTTGAGCATCTTTTATCTACAGGAATGTTATGCTGCCGGATTGGCTTTGGGATTGCTTCGAGGAATGAAGGCCTCCTAGCTTGGGCATCGCTTCTTGCTTGCAATACAGCGACTAGTGGTGATTTAGTCTAGTTTGTGAGTTTCATTGAGATTTGTGCATTGTAATCTGCATTGTGTCTAATTAGTTTCTGTTTTTGTATATTAGAGGTTTCTAGATATTGCATTTTTGCTACAGCAGATTTATGTTTTTATTCGTAAATCAGAAAATATCAAAAAGATTGTTCTGGGTATTGCACTTTCCTTTCGGTCTAGGCTAGGCGTCCATTTGTGCCAATTTGTAGAATTTATAGAGAAGCATATGATTTTTAAATGTGAATCGCCCCTCTTGCTGGGCTGTACCTCTTATTTCTGTCTTGGGATTCGTGCATATTAGATCTGTGGTCTTTTGATCAGTTTCTAGTGCTTTGAATTGGTCGCCTATGTCATTAGAGTGTATGGCAATTCATTTCACATCCATCGGAGGATCTTTGAGAGAGTTATGAACATTTATATGGGTTTGTAGACTGCTGGTTATTCATCTGTAAGTGCAGATCTGTGAAAACAGAATTATCATTATGATCTTTGAGAGAAGTTATTGATTTGGCATCGTTGATCAAGCCAAGGGAGTTCTTATTATGTTGTAATTGCTAATCTTCTCAGTTTCTATTCTCTTGTCAGGCGAAAGATCCTCATTTTGTAAACTGACAGTAGTACTGGCAGTGATTCTTAAGCTTGCTCTATTCTGCTTTGTAATGATCACTTGCATTGTGAAGTTATTTTGTAATAGTTACACCTCCGCCCTATGGTAGCTACTCTCCCACTCTGGGTTAGAAAGCACATTCTGGGTGTTGAGTACTTTCAGCATTTCATTTAATTATTTCAAGCATTATTATTTGTTATACTCGCCATATGGTCGCCCCTCACTCCATTCTGGATTGGGTAGCACATACTTGGTGTCGAGTTCCCTTTCAGCACTTAGAGTAGAAGATCCTCTGACCATATGCTCGCCATCATCGGCTCCATTCTTGGTTAGAGTTCTTGCATAAGCAATTTGATTTAGATCCTCTGACCAATGCTCACACCTTGCCCGCATCGGGATCCTGGTGTACATTCTGGTTAGAGTTGCTTCAGCACGTTTTGGTTTATCTTCTAACCTTAACGGGTATTTTGATTTGTAATTTGTAAATTGGAAAAACGAAAAAAAAATTGGCTCGGAATATTTCAGTTTAGGTAAGGGGGGGTTTGGGATGTGGATTTGTCAATTTTTTTTTATTGGGTTTGTTTTGAGTTTGTCCATACAAAAAAAATCTATAAAAATGATATTTGTGTGTGTGTGTGTGTGTACATATTTGTTGTGTTGAAAAACTTTAAGTTTAGTATATTGATATAATAAACATAACAACCATAAAGTTTTATTAATTTATAAATATCAAATGGACGTCAATGTTAAAAGCGGTGATGCCCTTTTATGGACACTTAAAACATGTTAACATTTGTATCGATTTTAGTAGAATTTCCTAAAGTGGCTTAAATTACTCTCGTCTATACAATGTACATGCACCCCAAGATGCTGGGAATGAATCTATACCTTACACTATATGGTTATTTGAGCTCCTTTAATAAATGCCGTTTTTCGTAATGTGAAGCTAGTAATAACTGCTTTCAAGAGAAATGTAGCACTCGTGATAGTCATTCTTTTGTTGCCATTCATTTCCCTGAGCAACGTGCTTCAGATGTGGTGGACGCAATTGATAGCTTTTGCCATTTGAGGCCTCAAAAGTAGCCTTTCAAGCATAAGATGAAGGTGGACAAAGATAAGAGAAACTTGTTAAAGTGAGATGACCCTACACACAACATCTCTCTCAAGTTGGATTACCAAAAACACAGTTGTAGGCATATGTAGACATTGGAGTAGAGAAGTGTTGTTGAACTTTCACTTCGCATCCTTTGAGCCTATGTAGACAAGAAACCTTGTATATGACAACATGGGCATCAAATGAAAAATATTAAAAAAAGTGATTTCTTTGAGTAGGTTTGCTTTGGGTGCCATTAGATTCTTTTGGATTTGTCACAGGTTCATCCACGATGAACCTATAGTCTTTTGCATTTACCTTGGTGGAATCCCTTGGCAAATCAGTTTTGAATTTGAACTAGGTTGGAATAGGAATTGGATCGGAGGCTTGCAATGTACAAATCAGCTGCATAGGCTTTAGTTATAATTGTGTACTCACCATTTGTTGTAACTGGTCTCTATTAAGTTTGTAACTACTTTCTATTTTTAGACTATTATCAATAATATAAAGTCGTGCTCTCTTTGAATGAACATGCCAATTTCTCCCAATTTCATTTCCTCAATTTTACCAATATTGGTATAGGATCTAGATGGCATTAAGGAAGCTTTGAAGGGTACACAAAGTACAGTGGTTGTGAAGGTCAAGAAGAGAAATTGTGAGGTCATCATCACGTTGGAAGAATAAATTGCAAGCAACAAAGGCCAACATGAGTTTGCAAATTGTGATATGTAGAGGTTGTAATTTATAGTGGAAGGGTTGTGGATTGCAAGTAAAGTCTTGGCGTAGGGAAAGAACGTTCAAAACAATCAAGTTGTAGATTGTGTTTGAAGCTATAAAGTTCACAAGTTTGGAAGGGCACAAAAAAATCCTAAGTTATAGGTAGAAAAAGAGAAGGAAATTTGCAAAGAGTTTCTAGTTTAGAAGTCATGGAGGAATGAATTGTGACTAGAAAGAAGGAAAATCGTGCAAGTTGAGTAAAAACAAGGTGGTGGCTAGGGCATGATTGTGGCTAGGGCACAATCATGGGTAGGACACGATCGTGGGTAGGGGACGGTCGTGGGTAGGAGACAATTGTGGGTAGGGCTTGGTCGTGGGTAGGGCATGGGTAGTGCAGATTGTGGCTAGGGCATCGTCATGGCTAGGGCACATTGATTGTTGTAAAGGTCACGAGCAAAATGCAAGTTTAAGACCACACTCATCATTCGCAAGAGGTTTCTGAATTTGCTGAAATTTTGTGGCTAGGGCACAACTCCTATTGCAATGGTCATGAGTAAAATGCAAGTATAATGCTGCACTCATAATTTGCAAAAGCTTGCTGAATTTTGCTGAAATTCATGGGCTTCTTTATCCTTTTTGTAATATAAAGGTCATTTGGGTTTTGGGTTTTTTATTTTCCCCATGATAGTAGTTTGAAACTTAATATTTTTGAAAGGGTAGTTTATTTTTGAATTCTAGGTATGAAAAAATTGAAAGGGTTTCTGAAAAGTTTTTTAGGTTTGTAAGGATTTGGGTCTGTTAATTCATAAACTTGGGGCTGCTATGCTACACATTGGTATGCAATGTATGGATTTAAGATGAGATGCCTCAAACCACTTCTATTGGCTGCCTATGTCTTTTACATTAAAGGATAAAACAAAAACATCTCAAATGCAGAAAAGAATTTGTGTCACACAAAATATATGCAACACTCCATCTCAGAAAAAAACTCCTAGAAGAGTGATCTATGCTCCTCATGTCGCCAATCCATATTTTTACATGTGTATACATTACCTCATGGGGTTTTACAACCTATGTTCCCCCAAGTTTTTGAGACAAGGATGGCAGAGGATGACGGGACATGTTTTCAGTATGGGGGTACTTTTTGGCCATTTTATAGGGGACAATAGAGGACAGCTATTAAAAAATAGGGACATTTTTAAAAATATAGAGAATTTTTACATATCATTACATTGATAAAGCATTCATCATAGACATTATAGAAGCTTAATACATAACATTAGACTTGAGTTGAGATTTCACATGAGAACTGACAAACATATTAACAAAATTTAAATGCTTTCATTGTCAATGTGCATACATATTATATACGAATTATAACAAAATGCCCAAAGGCTGCAAGTTTCGACTATAAAATGAAAAAAACATAGAAAATATATGGCTGTCCCTAGTCTAAATCAGCAGATGCAACTAGTAGATTGTATCAAAATCAGAGCTCAAGTCTGAGTCACTGCTAGTATAAGGGGCTGTCTCAGGCAATGGAACCCCGACTAATCCCTCTTGTGTCTCCTCCTTTTCAATCTGTATAGCATCTCCGGGATCAAGGTCCCAATGTAAGGTTAGAGTTTGATGATATTCAAGAGTTTGTTGATCTTGTAGCCGCAAAGAACTATGTACGGCCACCAATTTCTCCGATCATCTAGAGGTAAGATTGTTCTTCTTAACTAATTGGATGAAGCTATATGTGGACCAATTCCTCCCTGTAGGAGAGGAACTGGCAACCTTTGAAAGAAGACGAATGGAAAGTACCCTCAACTCTGGTGCATCCTTGCCATGCCATATCCACCATCCAATAGGGTTAGGTTGTGCTAATGTAGCTCTACTTGACCTTGCCTCTGGTTTGTTGAAGGTTGGACCACAGAGATTGATAAATGCAAGCCACCATGTGCAAAGTAAAGCAGATTCCTCTTCAATATACATTTTTGAAGGGCCTTCATGAGCCCTTCTTTCACCTCTTCATCATGAGATGGAGGCACTCTTCTAGGCTTAGCAACATACCATTTGGGATTTAGAGCTTAGGCTGCCATATGAAGTGTGGTGTTCATAGTGTTCCACTGTTGCATCACAATGAGCCTAAGATGCTCTTTGTAAAATCCCAAAGTAGGGTCCTTGCTATGAATTGCTTGCTTCATCTACCCAAGCATGCTATCAAAGGTCTCATAAATATCTCCAAGGCTAGGAGAGTTAGTATCAACGTATCTTATTAATCCCACAATAGGCTCAATGAAGGAGAAAACATATCTGCAAGTGCAAACAAGTTACAAAAATTATAATCTTTAAAAAGAATGAAAATATTTTACAAGTTAAAAACATTAATAAATTAACATTTAAAAATTTAAATAATAAAATCAACAATTTTATTACCTCATTGTGGAACACCAATCATCAAGGATTTTTTGTTTCATACTTCTTCCTTTTGGTGTGCTTGCCATTGAGCATCTACCCCACTTTGAATTGACCACCATTAATTGTAAAGCCTCCTTGATGTCAAACATCCTCTCTAACAAAAATGAAATAGCTGGCATATCTAGTGTCCACGGGCTTGTGGAATTCCTTCCTTGAAAAAGTCTTGAACAAAGCAAGTGAAGTGTGATGTTTGCAAATGAACATCTAAACATCTTTGGCCTTTGACACCATTGCCTTCACCCAATCTATCTTCCCAATGTCCTTCAAGGTATTGTTCAATGCATGAACACAACATGGGGTTCAAAAAATGTGTTCATAAGCACTCTCTAATATCAAGCTAGTTAACTTGCACAAACGGGCTGAATTGATTACTACTTGTACAACATTAAAGGCTCCAACCTCTTCTATGGCATCTGTCAAAATTTGAAATTGGAAGTTTGCATCCTTCCTTTTCCTCAAATAATCAATAGTTCTAAAAAAATAAGAGCTATCTGAATTTGTGACAATGATATTGAGGATACTAAGCAAGCAGAAAATAGATATAGGAATGAGAGGATTTGAGTTGTGGGAGAAGTGAATATGAGAATGAAAGCAAGACAAATTGATTGCCCCCGCTAACATAGAATACCAATCCAGAGGAATGCGAATGTGAATGCTAAAGATAAGGTTGCAAGCTACGGAAGAGGTGTATCGATGAGGAAAAACACCAAGACCAACTCAAAAACTCCCGAAAGAGTCCGCATGCCTTCTTCTTGAATGTTTCATTCAAGAAATGTGGCCAGGGTGGCGGAAGTTGCCGCTTCAACTTAAGCGGATCTCCTCAACTCAAATTCACTCCATTTTAAAAGATATTCAAATATTTTACATATTTATATAATTTCATTTTATATTACAAAAATGCGTTAAAAGGAGAATGTTGACATATATTACTTAAATTGACTTGTTTTCTTATAATTTAATTTGTATGATTTATAGCCAAGGTTATGACTTCAATTTAGCTATCTTACACCGACTCAAGGCATGATGATAATTTGATCCTTTATTAACTACAACCTCTCCTTGATGATATTTCCCTTTCCCTTGAGGTGTTGACTATCCTGCAACCACTTGACAAAAAGAATTAGGGTTAGATTGTTCTCAACTTATATATATTTAAATATAAACTCATGAACACATTCATTTACGCATATATAAGAAAATCATTCATATTTGCAGTTACAACATAGAAATTAAAATTCTTTTCCCAATTTCACATTCTCATGAAAGGTAGTTAATCACAACTAATATAACGATCATAATTTCATTGCCATAATCATGTTCAAGACAGAAGGGATGTAACACCTCCCCCCCATGAAATCCAACATCCATGTAGGCAATGGCACACTAGGCTACAAACTCTCTAATGGAATTCCTTTCTTTCTTGCTTCCCCCTCCATATGCAATCTAGTTGCCTCAATCTTCTCAGCTGGAGTTATTTTTTCACAACATTTCATCTCTTGACCACCTATCCACAAAAGATGACAATAAACTCTCATATAGTTGCCCTTGTATTCTTTTTTGTACAAATGGCAATGCCATACTCTACTCTCCCTTGACTTTTTTTCGTATCCTTATCAATTCGTGATGCAAATTGTAATAGAGGTTTCTTGGGGTTAAATAGGCCTTTTGCATAGGTTTTGAGGAGTTCAGAAGGACATTCAAATGGGTTTGAACTTGCTGGCCCAGCTACACTTCCACTCTCTTAAGAACCCCTAGTGGCTGCCATACTTCTACGAGTTCTAGGTCTTCTTCTTTCTCACATTTGAACTTTAACCTCCTCACTATCACTACACTCATTGTTGCTCATGATTTTTTTTGGTCAAGAATTTCAAAGAGAGCTGCAAGTTCAAATAAAATAAAAAATAAACTCACAATGTCCTCTCTATGTATGAAAAATTTGAAAAAAACTTGAAAAAATGCAAAACAAATTGAAAAATCAAATGTAAAATGAAGAACTTACCTCTAATGTAGTGGATTTGATGCCCTGGAATCCTTTTTCAACTGCTGTTCTTTCCTCTTTCAACTATTGCTCTTCTCTTGCTTCTCTTCGACAAAAGTTTGCAAATGTCAAAATGAGATGGTTTTTTTATTTTTGGTTGTTTTGATGGATGAATTAGGTTTAGTTGTTGTTTGAAGCATAGAAGCATAAATCTGCAAAAAATTGCAAAAATCGCATTTGAAAAAATCTGCAATGTTGCCGATTTATTCCATAAAAAAATCCCGATTTTTTGGGTTGCGTTGACCCTGCAAAAAATCGTTGAAAATCTAGTTTAAATCGCGATTTAAACATCCAAAAAATTGTCAAAAAAAGGCAGAAAATTGAAAACCCTAAAATGCGTGAAAAAACCCAAATAATGCGTGTTTTTTTATTACTAATAGGTTCGCGCTAGTCATCGTTTTCACAAATCAAAGTTGCCTTCACGCAAAGTTACAACACGAGAAGTTTATGCAAGTGTTGTGACTGGAGATTGGTGGAGTTTTTAGCACTCGACTGTCTGCATAATTTTCACGCGAAGTCACCAGGGTCTTTTCTATTCATTTCTTTTAAAACTATCAATGACTGCATATGGTTTTCAATCTTTTTTAAAACTTAAAAAAATTGATGCCTCAACCTTTGTGTTATGGTTGAATGTGTGAATGCCTCAGCCTGTGTGTGTTCGCCTGCCTCTGTTATGGGTTAAATGCGTGAATGTCGTGGTTGAATTGTAGAAGCTCATGTAACTTTGACTTGAACCCGTAGACCTGCAGAAACCTGCGTCCATCTATTCGCTCTCCTCTTTCTGCGTCCATCTATCTACTCTCCTCTTTGCGATTCAAAGCTGCTGTGGGCTGTAGAAGATATAGATAAAATTTAAGAACTTAGATAAACCAAATATTTAATCTTTTTTATTTTATCTTGAAGTTAAGATAAAAGTTAATAAAGTTTATGCTTTTAAATTTTTAACTTTAAAAAAAATTAATTTAGCGTCTCTTTTATTTTAAAAGTTATTTTTATGCTTTTAATTTTAAAATAAAAATTTATTATTTTAATTTTAATTTTAGAGTTACAAATAAAAAATATATATTTGTTTTAAATTTTTAATGCTTGTTTAAAATAAAATTTACTAATTGTTTTATTTTATTTTGTAAATAATTTATTTTAATAGAATATTAAAAATAAAATTCATTGTTTTTACTCTATTGTTGAAATTAAAAATAGAAATATGTTAAATTTTATTATTATGCAAATAAATAGAATTTAGGATTTTTTTTATTATGTTAAAATATGTTAATAAATAGAATTTAGTATTTTTTAATACGTTGAAATATGTTAATAAATAGATTTGTTTTAAAATTATTTAGTATTTTTTATTATGTTAATATATGTTAATAGTATTTTGACAATGTTAAACTTTTTGATAATTTTGTGGATATATTGCTTATATGAAATTGACTGGCTTAATTTGAGATTTCCTTTCCAAGTCTTTGATCAGTCACACACTCATACATTGGGCAGCATTTTCACTTTTTGATCTTTATTCATGCCCTCAAAGTTCAAACTTTCTTGTGCCCTTTGATGGCAAAGTAGACTGAATAAAAACTTTTATTGCAGATTTGATCATAATGCCACATCCAAAAGACTTTGCATGGACACATTGTACTTTAGTTTCGGGTACAACGAAGGTTAAATGCAACTGGTGTAAGAATGAAATCAACAGGGGCATTTATCGTTTCAAATGGCACTTGGCAAAGGAGCTAGGAAATAACAACACTCCTTGTATAGCATGCCCTGCAGATGTCACACACCAGGCACTACAGGCTCTTCATGCGATTCCTGAGAACAAGGCAAAAAAGGCGAGAACCGGGGTTGAAATAGGTTATAATTCTACAAATACTAGAGGGAATCAAGGTCAGGATGATGGTGCAAGTGAGTTTTTGAGGGAATCAGGGTCAACACCTTCTACAACGCGTGGCCCAAACACAGGTGGAGGAAACATTAATGCTTTCTTTGCACCTCGTACTACACCAGGATCACAAACCACTTTGGAGAGTACATGATGGAGGAAGAATGTGCATGAACAAGCAAGGAAGGCGATTGGAAACTTTTGGTACTACTCTAGCTTGCCATTTCATGTTGCTAGATCACCATATTGGCAAGGTATGGTGGATGCTATTGTAGTTGCGGGTCCTGGGTTCAAAGCCCCATCTTACGAGAGATTGAGGGTTGGTATGCTCAATGATGTAGTACGGGATGTTAAAGATGTTGTTACGGAGAATAAAATAGAGAGGGAAAAGACTAGTTGCATCATAATGTCAGATGGATGGACAGACAAAAGGAATCAAACCTTCATCAACTTCCTTGTCTCTTGTGAGATTGGCACTATATTTTTGAAATCCCTGGATGCATCGGATACTATCAAATCTGCAGCTGCATTGTTTGAGATGTATGATCTTGTGGTAATAGAAGTTGGGCCACAAAATTTGGTTCAATTTATTACGGACAATGCTGTAGCTTGTGTAGCCGCTGGTAGACTCTTGACAGACAAATACCCCTCTATATTTTTTACCCCATGCACAACACATTGCCTTGATCTAACCCTTGAGGACATTGGAGAACTTGAATGGGTTAAGGAGGTATTGCAAAAGGCCTGTAGGGTTACAAAATTCATTTATAATCACACAAGGGTTTTGTGCATGATGTGTACTTTCATAGAGGGCAAGGAGCTAGTTCAACCAGGGGTGACAAGATTTGCAACACATTTCCTTGCACTATAGACTCTATGCCAACAAAAAATGAATTTGAAACGAATGTTTGTTTCAAATGAGTGGGAGGAGTCTGGCTTCGCAAATCTAGAAGGCATAGCAATGGTAGGCTATATGTACTCTTCTAGTTTTTGGGATGCAGCTGAACAAGTTGTAGAGTTTTCACAGCCTCTAGTAAAAGTCTTAAGACTAGTGGTGGGGATAAAATCCCCCATGGGTTATTTGTATGAGGCCATGGATAGGGCCAAGGAGGTGATGAGGGGTAGGATGCAAAATGATAGGGACAGGTATATGCTGTTATGGGACATAATTGATAGAAGATGGGATCAGCGGATGCATTCTTCTCTCCATGCTGTAGGATATTATCTTAATCCAAGTTTGTTCTATGACTTTTCATTTAGACGTGATGATGGTGAGGTAACACAGGGCTTGTTCATGTGCATGGAAAAAATGTTTACTAGAGAACAATTACAGGCAGCTATGGGAGAGTTAGCAACATACAAGCAAACAAGGGGTTTTCTCTCATCTATAGCCGCCATCGAAGGCAGAAATACCTTGCTACCAGGTAGACTCTATAAACCTGTGACAGCCTCTCTATTTTGTGGACATGATCATTAAGTGTTAAGATTATTTTAAGATATTCTTACATGATATCATCTCCATGTAATGTGTTTTTGCAGCACAATGGTGGGATTATTTTGGTCATAAAACCAAAAACCTTAGATGGATGGTGAGATGCGTTTTGAGCCAGCCATGTAGTTCATCCGCTTGTGAGTGTAATTGGAGTGTTTTTGAACACATACACTCCAAGAAATGCAACCGGCTAACACAAGAATGGATGAGCGACTTGGTGTTTGTTCACCACAACCTCCGCTTGAAGTTGAAGAAAGCTCAAGGTTAGACTTTCAATATACTTGTAGTTAGTTGAAATTGTATTCATTATCTTTTTCACTTGTAAGGCCAAGACTAATTTCTACATGGGCTGCAACAGGTATTGTTGAGGATGACGAACCAATTGACCTTGATGAGATTGATCCAGAGAACGAATGGATTGCTGCTGATGAATATCCTTATGTGCCTGAGGATATCGATATACTAGAGGAGGCTGAAGTGCCTGGTCACATGTTTGAACATTTGGTTAGAAGCACTGGAGTAGGAGCTTCATCATCAGGACCTACTACCCTCTAGCGTAGTTGTCATTGGCTACATTTTATTTTTCTAACTTTGTACTTAGATTAGAGGTTGACTTTGTACAAAGTTACACACTATATTGTAATTGACATTTTGTCATATGTCAACATCTACTTTTATTTATGAAGTATATTTTGTGGAATGCATTGATGCAATGTAATCAGCGATATGAATATATACAAAAAAGATCTATTTTCTACAATTCACGGGTTAAAATCTCTATTTTATTTGCTCTCTATATCTCAATGCTATGGAAATGACCTTAAGTTTTTTGAAAAAGTAGGTTTTGTCTATTTTTCTAATTTTTTTTACGTTTTTTTTCAAATCCGATTTTTTCCCCAAACAATTTATGCTGCTATGGTTTGAAGGAGTGGGGGGTCCTTGTGGGCCTGCCCATCCCTTTTTTAATTTCAAAATGTGTATTTAACAAAAATGCAAATTAACAACTGTTGGGCCATAGGAGACAACTAGCTGTCCTTGGGACACTCGGATGCTTGGATGCCCCTTGGCCATCTCGGGGATGACTAGTTGTTCCCTAGTGATTTTGAGATGTTTTCAAAATGTACTTGAGTTTTGGTGATTAAAGGGGATGGGGGGGAGGGATGTTTCCTAGGTATCCCCACATCCCCGAAACATCCCCTATAAGAAATGAAGGTACTAGGGTAGAAGATGTGACCCAAGGGAGCATTGGTTACAACAATTTTACATCTCATATTGAGCTCCATCACATTTGTAGTTTGACTTGAAGATGACATGACCTATGACTCCCCTTACAACTATGTGGAATGGAGGACAATATCACTCGCATAAGATCTGCTATCTACACTTGCAATAGTCTAGAAATGTCATTGCATCAACTCCATTGGCTTAGCATGCAACCCTCTGCTAAATTTGGGATGTTTGAAGGAATGCTCTGTCTCCCACACGACAACATACTCTACCTCCGTCCAATATCTGTAATGACCACCCCTTGATTGGAATGATTTTTTTGTGATATTTTTTTAGTTTGACACGTGCCATTTTGTCAAACATTTTGCATGCTGAAGGTTTTGGTGTTCTTCCACAATACAACTTCCAATATGTTTTGCACAAGGTTGCCGGATACGGCACCCCCCGCCATCCAATACGTGTGCCACCGCATCTGAAATAGGAACGGATATGGCACGACAAGGATACAGGAAGGATACCGTGCTAAAAAGTCCCTGAAATAAGTGATATTTTCAACAGCGCTGGATTCGAAGGGATTTGGTTCCCCTAAACATAGAGGCGAATCTGAACATAACTTCAACTATTTTTAGTTTTATTTTAAAAATAGTGAAAGAAGACAGAGTTTTGTTGGTTTAAAAACTTATAAATAAGCCTGCGCAATTGCAATCGTACAACATTCGAAATTTATTAGTATTTTTTTTGCCATATTTTCAAGAGTTTATCTGCGAATTTTTTATTGGATTTTTTTTTTCTGAGATTTTCGAGGGTTCTCCTGCTTGATTTTTTTCATGGGTTTTTTCCTAAGAGGGTGTTATTTGTGTGACACCAGGGAGGAGCAAGCCAGGGAGGAGCGAGCCAGTTATACGTGTCGCTACCACTTTCAGGTATTCACTGAAATCAATCGGAATATATTTTTTTAATAAAGATGGTAAAGACGAATTTTTCCACTGTAATCAATCCAAATCAGAATCAGTAATATATTCATGATTTACAGCCAAATTGTTCATCCGACCCCCTGCAAAACTGCACCAGCTTTCCCTGTGCTTGGTGGCTCCATGAGCACGAGATTCTGGAAAATCGGAGGCCACCCACATCTACCTTCTCACTACTTGCTGTCGCCATTTCTTGATTGCTCGTAGTCGTGAGGAAATGATCCTGTCGCCGTCTCTAGAAATGATTTTTTTTGAGATGAATTTTCTGAAATGAATGATCAAAAGTTACTTTTATTGGAGTCGCTTTATTTTTAATATATTTTCTTTAATTTAAAATAATAATTAATTTAGGTTTTAATTTAGAAGCCGTAAACGTAATATTAAACTAAACAGTAAATAATATTTAGGTTTTAATTTAGAAGCCGTTGTAAACTAAACGTAATATTAAACTAAAGTTAACGTAATAATAATTAATCTAGGTTTTAATATTTACTTTAATATTTACTTCAGTTGTTATACATGAAGCTGTACAAGTTGACTAAATCTTGGTACTATATTATTATAGGCTCCACCTCATTTGATCAAAAGAAAATAATTTTTGGTGTCATAGATTCATTTTTAAAAATTAAATTCAAAATAGTAAAATATTAAATTAAAATAATAATAAATAATTAATTTAGGTTTAAATTTAGAAGTTATTGTGAAAATAATTTTAGATTCATTTTTAAAAAGTTAAATTCAAAATAGTAAATATTAAATATATATTATAACATATTTAAAGTAGATATTTAAATCAATTTATTGAATAATTTGTGTTTTATATTCAATTTATAGTATTTATGTTTTATAATTTATTAATTTAATTAAAAAGTTAATTATTGCAGTATAGTAATAATGGCATCATTGTCATCCAATGACAGAACATTAGAGAACAATGACAAGTGGATCAAACCAGATCCTAAATCTCCACTTTGGAAATATGTGACCATTGTGGAAAAAATTCAAGGTGGTGGAGGTTATAAATGGATATGTCATGAGTGTCAAAATGAATACAGAGGTTCTTATACCAGGGTTCGTGGGCATCTTTGCCACATAATAGGGATAGGGTGTGCCGTATGTCCTAGTCCAAATGTTGATGGTCGTAGAGGGAAGGGATTGTCAAATGACAAAATTGCAAAATATCAACAAGAACAAGATGAAGCTGATAATCGTTTTCAAGCATCAAAACAAAGGTCAATTCTAAGTCAAAATAAACCTCCATTGCATCCAGAATCAGCTTCAGGAACATCTATAGGTCACAAAAGGAGCAATTTAGGACCTCTGGAAAAAGCATTTAATTTGCAGAGTCGAGAGGATATAGATCAAAATGTTGCTCGCTGCTTGTATGCAAATGGGATTTCATTTAATGTGGTGTGTTCTCCATATTGGCAAGAGATGATCAGATTAGTTAATGAGGCACCAAAAGGATACAAAGGTCCAGGCTATGAAAAAGTTCGTACCACCCTTTTGTTGAAAGAAAAAGATATTATTGACAGACAATTGCAGCTGATTTGAGCTTCATGGAAAATCTCAGGTGTTTCTATCATTTGTGATGGATGGAAGGATGCTAGAAATAGGCCACTGATCAATGTGATTGCAATGAGTCCAAAGGGGGCAATGTTTTTGAAAGCCGTGGAATGCAAGGCTGATGAAAAGGACACCCAATTTATTGCCAATATTCTAATTGAAGCAATTGAGTTTGTGGGGCCAAAAAATGTTGTTCAAGTGATCACAGATAATGCAAAAGTGTGTAGAGCAACAGGGTTGATCGTGGAAGCAAGATTTCCAAACATCTGGTGGACTCCTTGTGCAGTTCATTCTTTGAACTTAATACTACAAAAAATTGGCAAAATTCAATGGATACAAGAAATTTATGAAGAAGCCAAAGAAATGCAAATGTTTATTTGTAATCATCACATGTCACAAGCCATTTATTGACAATTTGCCAAGTTGGAGTTGCTAAAGGTCAGTTTTCTTTTGCATCAAATATATTTAAATTATTATCATTTTTTTGAAATATTTAAAATTTATTATGTTTTTAAAATTTTGTTCTTCAATTGAAGGTGGTTGAGACTCGTTTTTCCACACACTACATTGTTCTTAAAAGGCTTGTGGATGTGAAGCAAGCCTTGAAAATATTTGGGTAGTTTGGAGACAATCACAAACATATAGAGCAAATAATATCAGAACACTAATTCTTGATGATGATTGGTGGGCTCAAGTTGACTACTTGCTCTCTTTCACTGAACAGATCTACAACTTCATTCGCCGTTGTGACATTGATAAGCTAGTTTTGGCTGACATCTATGATTGCATAGATTCAATGGTGGAGCAGGTCAGAGACATTATTATAGCAAAAGAGAAAGACCCAATTGATTTCTTTTATAAACAAATATATGAGGTAATCAAGAAGAAATGGGATAAAATGACAACTCCTTTGCAACTTTTGGCATATGCTTTGAACCCCAAGTACTACCATGTTGATATGTTGTCATTGCCAAATAGGACAGCACCAAATATGGATGTTGAGGTAGTTGATGGATATAAGAAAGCCTTCAAAAAAATGTTTACAGATCCTAGAGTTGCAGCGGAGCTTCGAGATGAGTTTGGGCCTTTTGCATCCTCTGATGGAAGATATGCAGATGTTGAAGCAATGGTAGATAAAAAAGAAATGGACCCTATTAAGTGGTGAAACTTTCATGGTGCCATGACTAAACATTTTCAAAAACTGGCTATGAGACTTCTATCGTAGGTTTAATATTATATGAATTATATTTTCATTTAAATTATTTCATACTTTTTTATTTTATTTGAGTGCATGTCTTTGTAACTTATAATGATATAATGTTTTTTTACAGGTTTCAAGTTCTTCTGCATCTGAGAGGAATTGGAGCACATATGGTTTCATCCATTTAGTGAAATGAAATAGATTGGTAGCTAGTAAAGCAGAGGACCTTGTATATATTCATTCTAATCTTCGTCTCTTGTCGCATTCCTCCACAAACTACATGAAGGAACCTAGTAGACTTTGGGATGCCAAGCTTGAGATGAGTGACATTGATGCATCCATAAATGCATTGACACATCTCAATCCCATTGTTGAGAATTCTGACATAGTAGGAGGGTCTTCTAGCGAATCTTCATTTGGTTCTGAGAATCTAGTTGGTGGTCGTACTCATTCCAACTATCATAATTCTTCAAAGAATCTTGATGATTTAGAACTCCAATTTTAGGAGAACAGTGATGATATTTTTGATAGCATGTGATTCTATCAAACTATCAATGTATTTGAATTTTTGTTTTAATAATAAAAATAGTTAACTATAAACATTTTGAAATATTTAGCAATTATGTCTATATTGCTTATAAAGTAATGATAAAATTCTCTAATAATTTAGAAAATTGATATATATATATATGTGTGTGTGTGTGTGTTTTTTATGAATGTCGTATCCTGCCGTATACATATGAGAGGTCTTGAAAAATGACCGTATCCGTATCCGTGTCCATGCAACCTTGGTTTTTTGCATATAAAATGAAAAGAACTCATATTCATCACATTATACAATTCAGTTCATTACATAGTATGACTAGTTGACAGTCCATACGAAGAAATATTCATTGATGCTTAGTTCAACAGTAATAACAAAAATATCTATATGCTCAAAGTAGCAGATTACAACTGAGTTCATAAATACCATTTTTATCAGACAATTGGTGTGGGTTGACCTCCCTCAGCAAGGCCACGATATGCATATATGACCACACAACATAAAGGAATAGCAGCTGACAATAGTTGCCTATGCAAGGGTCATGACCAACAATCTGCAGCGCCCAACCAGCAGTAATCATGCTTTCCTAATGAACCCATGACTGGCAAGGAGAAATGGCAGTTTGTAATGGTTGCACCTTAATGAACAGATGTACCCAGTATTAGCACCTTCACCCAACACTCAAAACTACCTCAGAATATAACCCACGACCAGTAGATGATTTGCAGACAGCTACAGGAAATTCCCCATGACCTCCATGAGTTACCATGGCTTTGCTTGAAGGTCACGATTGGGTTAAAAGTGGCTGTGCCTCCTCCAAACACACACAATACACCCTTCAATACTGACGTCCAATCCTTGAATGCAATACAAATGACAGGGAATGCGACAAAGTTATATGCCCAGCTCTGTATTTATTCCAATCGCTTCATTCTTGCTTCCCACAATCCCATACAATGACCAGCTTCTATGTACTTTGCCCAAACTGAGAATGAAGGAAGTTTACCAACCCACTATTCAATAATCTCCGACTGGAAACCTATATAAAACTTTCAAATCTCCGAAATATGCAAATGAAGCACAAGCATAGACTTTGAATGAATCTATCAGCTATCACCCAGAGAGGATCTTTCACCACCGAGGATGATATTCTCCAAGAGGGGTTTCGTCCTCTAGAAGTTTGAGATGAACACCGTTCAATCCTATGGAACCACAAGGGATCTCATAAGAGGAAAGTAAAATAATCCGCATATCCAAATGAGCTCTCATAACCTTTTTTTATACTTTTTCCACCAAACTCTCCAGAAACTATTTTTTAAAATTCAATTTTTAATTTAAACTCCCCTTTAGCTCCAAAAAAGACCTTTTTATTAAAATAATGATAATTTGACATGCAAGGACTCCGTTTAATACATCCATGATTTAAAACATTTCATCTGGGTTCTGATGAGCTATAACACTAAGGTGCTTTTAAAATATTTTAAATAATATTTGGCAACCTTAGTAAAATAATTAAAATTAAGCCATTAATATACTCATTTTGTGGAAACTATCGGAATGCATCTGAATTGAAAACTAACTGCACTAGAGTGATCCCGATGAAGAATAATGATAAAAAGAGCACATCGGGTGATTTTTTATAAATAGACACTCTCTCCAAGATTCTTGGAGAGCACACTAGTAGCCAGAAATCACCTCGAAAAGTGGCATATGAGTCCTCGTAATCACCTGAGCTCATCGAAAAGTCAGTGACAACTAGTGATAGCAATAACAGTAGTATAACACATAGTACTTGACAATTTTGCAAGTACTCAAGGCTTTTTTACTGCAGGAGTTTTTTTGATGTTAATTCGTGGAGTTAAGCAGCTGCATTTTTAGTGAAAACTCGCTGAGTTTTTTTTTGAGTACTCGCCAAAACTCGAAGAGTCTAGTGTGATAAATTGCTGCCGCAGGTAAAATGCATCCAACGCAAGTAAAATGCGGATAAAACCAAGGTTAAACATGCCATTTACATGGTTTTGAGTCTATAAAACCCTGCATTTGCCCCTCCATTACACTCACAGCAGCAAGCACTAATTTAAGAGCATATTGGGAAGATTTATTAAGTGATTTGTAGAAGAAATTTTCAGATTTTCAGATTTGCAACAGGTTATTTTTTTTCCTTTTAAAAAACTATGAAAATGATGTGCTACCCTTCAACACCGTTGGGGTGCTGCCCCTAGACCCTCATGAGGGGTGCTGCCCCTTGACCTTACTGGGGGCGTTGCCCCTAGAGCCCCACCAAATTCATTTGATACATTTTCTAGCTATATTTTGCACAAAATATTATTTTATTCAAAAATTTAAGTGCTTTTTAAGGTGCCAAGATTTGCTGGGTTTTCGAGTACTCTCCAAGTCATGCTATATTACTGCTGTTATACTGCTGTCTATTAACTTGTATAAATTTGAGTATCTATTTTTTTCTCTCTATAATATATTTTGAAAAAATTCATATAAAAAATGGTCCTTAGATTGCTGTCCTTGAAATGTGTCCCCTGTCGTCCTGCCATTCCTGTCCGGTAAATGCCATGGAACATAAGTATTCTTAGGTTTGTTACATCAGTCACCACTTTTTGCATGGGAGGACCATTGGAACTTGGAATCATGGGCTTGATGGAGTCTTTTTTGAGTCTGCTAGTAGTAATCATGTCATCTTAAGAAAATGCTTTGAAGTAGCACTAATTTTGTTGAGAAGGTGATCGAATCCCGTGAGGAGCTCCTCCATAGGTTCATAGCTATCCTTCTATGCATTTAATAGTTGGGCAAAAAGAAAAGGGTCATCCTTATCAAGTTTAAAACACGTCAAGAACTTTTGCATGATCTCCCAACTTGTGATTGAACTTGTGGCAAGATGGTGGAACCATTCTATTGCGCCTCCAACCAAGACCTCAACAAAAAGTTACAGTGCAACATCTTTATGTTCTACTCTCAAAATGCTACAAGCTCTAGTGAAGGTTGCAATCTGTTCATCTAAGTGTTGAATGCCATCAAAATGAAACTTAGGAAATCCTTTCCTAGAGCCATGAGGGAAATCATGGCAAACTTTGAATGCAAGTGGACCAATATTATTTCTCCATGGAAAAAGAGAGAGTGAGGCTTCTTCTTGTTGTTATTGCAATCATCCATTATTTGATAGAGTGGTTATTTGTCCAATGCAGAAAAGACTTCAATAAGTTAGGAATAGATGTTGAAGAATCCTTGCTTGTAGATGGTTGGTTCAAAGCTTGAAAAATAGGATCAGAAAGACCTGCTCTCCTTTGTGATCTAGTATAGGCTTTATCTACTAGAATGACGATACTTTAGTAGGAGGCGGCAAGACTGCTAATCTTAGTTGCAAGATAAATTTTTTAAGTAACATGTGCCTCACAATGGTTGCCAAAAATTGTTAACGTTTTAACTTGTCTATTTTGAGACAACACAAAATGAAACAGCAAACTAAGGAATCTTTCTCTTCGAATTAGTAGGGGAAGCTCCTTGAAAACTAAAGACTACTCCAACCCTAAAATGATGAACAAGATTCACAACGATGCACGCTTTACAATATCATCAATGTAGGTTTTGCATTAAGGAAATAATTGAAAATAAACTTTGACCTTTGTGGTTTTTGGAGGTTGAGAACAAGACTTGAAAAGTTCATCTCTCAAAAAGGTTTTTTTATGAATAAAAGCTTGCAGCTGAAACGAAGTAAACTAGATTACGAATGCTTCCTAATTGGCTGGAAATAGAGATCAATAGATCCACATGCACAAGAATGGCTTAAACAAAAACTACTTACACCAAATGACAGTGCAAGATTTCAGAAAGATAAACCCTTGAAGCACACAAAGTTACTAGGATGAAAGACAATGTTGATACAAAGCTCAACACTGTTCTTCACTACAATCAACTTAACGGAATCTTACTCAAGAACACATATAACTCAGATTAAATATGCAAACAACAATCTCTGTAGCATAAGCACAACTTCAACTATCTTTAAGAATTTCTTTTTCCCTAGGCACTTATTTATAGGTTATAATGAGTATGTTTTTAGGGATTTGAAAAGAATATTTAAATATCCCTAAAAAATAAAGTTTAAAAGCAACTCCTAGAAGCTACAGAAAAAGCGGGAAAACTAATTAAAGTGGCCTAAAAATAGGCTCTCATTCACTGTCTAGAAAAAGAACCACCAGAAATAGCCACTACTAAAAATAGCAAATTGATCCATGAACATCCTTCTTTTTGCTCTAAAACCTGAAGCAGCCCATCTCTAAACAAATAAAACCTTCATTATCATTCCCTTAAAGTTTAAACAAATAGTTGGATGAATGAAACCTTCTTTGTGATTCCCTTAAAAAGCAAACCTAATAAAAATAGCAGTATTCTAAAAATAGAAGCTTTTGGTGAAAAATTTGGTAGATCTTCTACGGAGCACTGAAACTCCAACAAGAATTTTTTCTGTAGCAAGTCTGAAACACCAAGATCTGTAAGGACCAAGAAAAAAGCAAGCTTAAACATTGAAGGCATCTTGGAAGAACCAAGAGAATGACGCTAGGTGCTCTTTCTAGCAACATCTGTCATCTAAATGTTGGCTTTTGACCCCAGGTGTTCTTTACCAACAGTTATGCTGGGTCATAGTGGTCTACGTGCACACTTTTTGGAGTAATTGCCTAACTTTTGACTTGAGGAGGAACTTTCATCACTTACTGCCACTTTTGGCTTTCAGGAGGAACTTTCACCAGTTACTGCTTTGTTTTGGCCGAGAAGGAAATTTCCATCACTTCTGCCACTTTTTTGATTTGAGGAACTTTCATCTCTTACTGCCATTTTTTGGTTCAAGGAGGAACTTTTCTTCACTTAAGCCAAGGAAGAACTTTTAAACATGGGCAGAGAAACCATGTGGCAAAGCAACTCCAAATGTGTGCCTCTAATGTTTGCTTCTGTTGATATTACTTTCTTTAGACTGAAGTGGCGGAACTTCTAGCTATCCTTACCATTTTTCACTTCATCTCCTCTTACCTATGCTGTTTATGAGCCTCATTGTTCTGCTCTTTGCTGCTGTTAAAGGCCTGCTATTCTGCTTGCTGCTCCATGTATTTTGTTGTTTTGTCTGCTAACACTTGTTCTTGCATGCTTTTCATCTTCAACATCTGCCCTTTGCTGTGTGTATCTGCTCTTTTCAGATGACTACTGCAAAATGAATGAGGAAATAAGAAACTTCTAACTTTGCATATGTATTGTTTTTGTGCTCATAATTGAATCAGGTCGGCCCTAACCAGCCTGTATAATGTCAGGTGCACTAACGAATAAAAACACTGATTTTCTTTGAAACAATCTGGGGGATGTAACAAGAAGAAAGCGGGATCACATTCTAATAGGTTCCTGAAGTCTGTTGTCTTAATGGGCTTCATTTCTCATACTTAAAATAGCTTTTTATCTGAACAGCACCATTTAGTTTTGTTCACATCACCTTATCATGATTATGCGATACATGCACACATTTTTGATGATTCTTGTACACGTAACTTCATCAAGATTCTGATATAAAGTGCTGTGATGCCTGTAATTGTTTTTTAGAAAACAGATATGATGGATGTTGGCAAGACAACTATTTTAACTTGGATGTAATTTTCTGTTTGGTTATCTTGATAATTGATTTCACCTCTCAGAATATCTTCTTGATTTGTAGGGTGACGAGGATAAGTTTTTAAAAGATCAGCTGCTGCCACATAAATTTGAGGAGGCATGTAAGAGTATCAATGTTCCAGTGACTTTGAGGCTGCAGCCTGGATATGATCACTCATTCTTTTTTATTGCCACCTTTATCGATGAACACATTCATTATCATTCAAAAGCTCTTCATACTTCATAAGCAGCCAGTTTAGCTGTTCTTTAGTAACATCAGGGGCGAAGTTCTAGTATTGTTCACATTATGGAACTTTACTAAAGTATATTGAAGTTGCTTTCTGCATTATATGCAGAAATAGTATATAATATTTATCCTATTAATGTTTAAAGAAAATGTTTTGAAAAATGAATTTAACTGGTTAGATGATTATAATTTTCTCATCACTGTTTTATGAAGGTTCTATTGGCATGATTGAAAATAGACTCCGCTAAGATCATTTTAGTTATAAAAGCTATATATCATGGTTCAATGTTACAGTGGTGACTGTCAATATCATATATCTAATAGAATTAAACACTTTGCATGAAATAAGTTGACCAAAAACATTATATAACAATGTAGTTTGAGTTTTAAACGTCTGCCTCTAATGCATCAGAAATAAAGTCAGTATAATTGTAACTTTCTAGGTGTTTATCAATTGCCTCCCTTCACTGATGTCTGCGTATTGATCTTGTCTAATTAATGCCTTTGCTTTACAAATACAAATTTCTTGTTTAATTGCGAGCTTATACTGTGACAGTTATAGTTTTTCCACCCCATTAAGCCAAGTAAAATTTGCATTTGATAAACTATCACCTCGGAAAGCTCCAATTCTTCATGGATGATGCAGTGCAGTTTTGCATGGATTGTTGCTAATTGAAAATGTATGGTATCAAGTACTCTGTTCTTTAAGATTTAAGCAATTTAATTAATCTAGAGTGAAATAGTTTGTAGTTAGACTCCCGTTAAATTTGTTAGTATAATAACAATCATAAAACTATTTGTTCAATAGGAGTATCCTGATGACCATTAGGATTTACTTTGCCATTAATTTAATCTGGTTCATGAACGGTACATAACTACCTGTGTTTTTGTCTTGATACTTTTCATCGTTATCCTAGTTTACTTCAAAGTCTTGAGAAGAGCATATCACACCTCACATATGATGATCCTGGGAGAGCACCTGTGAAGCTATATAAATAACTTTTACTAAAAATATGAAACATGTCATACAAGAAATTGGTTTTACTATTAAGCATTCACAATGTGAACAAAATAGTGGAACGGCCAAATACAAGAGATGTGCAAATCCAAATATTTTTTCCTTCCTTCAAAGGAAAAAAAGGTTTTAGGAAGAGAGTTCAGGTTACTAACACAAGGAAAACTTTTGAAAGTGTAGAAGTACAAATGATAAAGGTATGTTAAAGAAAATATTTTAGGTCACCAAGTGTATGAGAATGATATTTTTTATTTATTTGTTTAATTCAAATATTGATAAATGTATTTTAAAGGGAATTCAAAGCTTTATCTTTATGTAAACTTGTTTTGAAGATTGATATTAGGAATGAATAAATGGTATTCCTATTATATAATTATAGAAACAATTCTGATACACTTTTTAGGTATATTCAATTTGATGAGAAAGACAACTTTTAAAATCTTGTAGAAATTGATTTTTTAAAGAATTTTTTAGTCACAAAATAGGAGTGTATTAAACAATGTTAGGAGGGGCAATTCTTTCCACTTCATTATATCTCTGTGTTTTGATGCCTCCAAAGAATTTTGTCTCAAAACTTTTAATATATGTACAAATTTATAATTGTATTGTTGAAAAATGCACTTTGGTGCCTTTTCCCATTTGGTTTTATAATTAGTTTGAGGTAATATCTTGATACATTTTACATAACTACAAATGACACATTCTTGTGCAAAGTTGAGCACATTTATGTAGCCTTTATTTGTATGCAATCCTATGCTTATTGTTTATCTTAGTTTCTATGTGCACAAAACTCCATGTTTTTGGCTTAACTATCTAATTCTCATATCGATCGTTGCTATAGTACCCATAAAGCCCTAGTCTATTAGAATCCAATATGTTTGTCTAATCCTAGGCTAAGTTTGCAAGTGTGACATCACCCTCATAAGTGCAAACTTGGCATGCCTCAATTCAAATTTAAGAATCTTGATCTTGGGTGGCTCGTCTCCTTTTCCACCTTGGCCACAAGCCAACTTTGTACATTCTTTTGTGATTTGGTGTTATTCTCATGTATAAAAGAAATTCATTTACATTGCTTTTAATACACTCACACTCAAATATCAATCATTAGGTTCATTAGAAGAGGAATAACTAGCAACACACTTGGTTTGGGTGCTTAAAAGGAGTAACAAAATACTAATTTCTTTGTGAATTATTTGTCATCTTGGTCAACTACCAAAGTTGAAATTAAAATCCTTACCATGACTTGACAAAATGTTATAGTGGGATCATTTTATGTGCAACTTGTAAAACAATACTAAATCCTTTTTCTATTGATGTGGCAACTCACTTTAGATTGAACAAAGTGCAAAATTAAAAGATTATTAGAGGTTAAGTTCATAGTTGCAAACTAGATCCAAAAGTGCAAATCTGACCTAGAGCAAAGTAGATGAATTTTTCTTGATTATGATCTAGACATGATTATCACCAGTGTTTCCTAAGTCTAAGGGCACATATTCCAAAGTCTTCATCATTTGATACTCATTCTTCAATCATAGAGCTAAGTGTCTTATTTAACTATTTATTTTTATTTGTATCATTATAGTAACTGTCTATGACATGATCCATTCCATTTTGTTTGTCTATAATTACTTAGGTTGATTGTGCTTTTTTATTGATTAGCCTAGACTTAACTTCTAACGACATTCATTTCCTTTCATTTTGGTAAACATGACAAACTCACACAAGCTTAGAGTCTAGTAAGGGTTTCCAAATCAACATTTATTTACGATTTTATCACTTTTCAGATTTGATTTATCCTTTGGTCTTTTTTCTTTATTGATATATTCCTATTTCTAGTGTTTAGTGGTTATTTTCATTGGTATCCTCATGCACACCCTACCCACGATTGTCTTTTTATAGGGTTTACACTTTTAGCCTATTTTTGTTGAAAATTGAGGTGATTATGTAGCTTAATACTTTGTAAAACTTTATGATTGCTGATCTAAATATGTATTCTTTGTTACATATTCTTTGTAGGTGATTATCTGATTAATTCATTTTATCATTTGTAGAATGAAGATAGAAGGTTGAAGAATTAGACAGGATATTAGAAGATACACAACATATATCGTGGAGAAACCCTTTTGGGAAAAAACTCCACCAAGAATCAATGTATTATTTAATCTCAGAATAAGATTACAATAATTCCAATCCTTGCTTGAGATGCTTCTTTTTCCTTCAACAAATCTTCTTCACAACCTGCAATAAAAATTGATACAAACTCTCTTCAACTTGCTTGAGATAAATAGGCAATAATCAACCTTGTAAACTCAAGGTGGGTTCCACTTTCCATGTGGGCGCCCCATGTGCTCCTATTATTTAGGAACTCATCTTGGACGCCCTCACATGCTCCTATTATTTAGAATTAATTACAAATGTCAATTAACATGATTATAAATCATTCAATAATTAATTTCTTTCTAATCCTAGTGTTTGTGAACACTTTCCAAGGACTTAGGAGATACATGAAATAAATAATGTTTAGGATTGCAATTAAATGACATCCTATTTCCAACATTCTCCCACTTGACATTATACATTGCAATTATTCTAAACAAGGAATAAATATTATAAATCAAGTACAAGACTCAAGGCCAATGGCCTTCTTCCACCAACTAATCAATCCATGCCAATTTCAAATGCAACCTGCATAATCATGAAGCTTCCAAGCAAATGATTAAAACCAAGAGAACTTATTTGTAGGAACTAGTTTCATAAGATAACTTGCAACATTAATTAAAGTGTCAACTTTCTCAATTAATACCTTCCCACTCTCAACCATTTCTTGCACAAAGTGATATTGAACATCAACATCCTTAGTATGAGCATGATACATAGGATTTTTGGCTGAACACATAACACTCTGACTATCACATTCAAGTTTAACTTACTTGCAATTAAAACCAATACCTTTCCCAAGTCTCTGTAACCAAATTGCCTCTTTGGAGGCATGTGAAACCGCTGAGTGTATTGAACTTACGTCCAACCAAGGTGTAGGCTTCTTGGTCTTTACTGTTGAAAATAGCTTTTCTTACAAGTAACCATTCCAACATATATCTCTTACCCTAAGAGAATTCAAGCCTCCTATTTCTCCAAGTATCCATGAGGACCTGTAACTAGCCAATCCATGCCAAACCCCAAATGCAACATAGCACTATCATGAAGTTAATCAAACAAACGATTAATGTACCCAATACATAAGAGAACTACTCAAGATCAATGTCAAAGCTCCAATCATGAATCAAGAACTTAAACATGACAACATGATCTAACTATCTCCTTCTAGGAGATCACATGCACCATAACATACATCTTGGTCTCAAGAGAACATGTAATATGCCAAACTCTAATCTAGAATCAAGAGTAAACCATGACATAATAACAACCACTCTAAACCAAGAAAAAACCATATCCCCAATCACATGAAGATAACCTTACCAATGATGCATCCACGTCACTGCCAACAAATCCCACTGAACTGTGGTACTGAGTCACACATGTCATCGTGACTAGCATCCTCTCCATGAAGATCACTCTGAAACATGAAGCAAAGAGTTATCACAAACAATATTAGCTAAAATAACCAATGCATCATTACTATCATATGAGGATTCCTCTATAGAAGAATTAGAACTCTCTTTCTTGTTCTTACAATCCTTCTTCACATGTCCCAGTTTACCACAGTTCCAACAATTTACTTTACTCCATCCTTTTGACTTACCCTTCCCTTCCTTGTCTCCCTTAGGTTCCTTTTTCTCAGGCCTACCTTTTACAAACAAGGCATCTTGGATTTCCGTTTTAGACTTCCTCCTCATCTCCTCTGATAGGAGAGTAGGAATTATATTGTCCATCTTCGGATCTACACCACTACCACTAATAACAACAATTAGATTTTCCCAAGATTCTGGTAAAGAACAAAGTAACAAAATGCATTTATCTTCATCTTCTAGCTTTACATCTACAGATGCTAACTGACTTAGAATCAAATTAAAAGCATTCAAATGATTTGCAACAGAATCACCATCTTTCATCTTTAAAGAATACAACCGTCTTTTCAGAGATAACTTATTAGTAAGACTTTTAGTTTGATAAATATCATCTATTCTCTTCCACAACTTATATGCAGTAGTTTCTTTTGAAACATTTAAGAGAACAACATCAACAAGACATAATCTTATGATTCCTCTTGCCTTCTTACCAAGCTTAGCTCAATCCTCATCTAACATTGTTGTAGGTGACTTTGTCTCATTACCAACAACTAACCACTGATCTCTCTCTTCAAGGAGATCCTCCATTTTTAATTTCCACATCTCATAATTAGATCCATTGAACCTTTCAATATCTAAATGAGAATCCATTGTAACAAACTTATTTTTCCAAAATCAGCAAATAACAAAAATAGTAAAAGCTCCCACTATAGCCAAAAAACCTTCAATCTTTTAAGAGAAAGGCATCCCAAACTCTACCCAACCTTAGCTCTAATACCAAATGTTGAAATTGAGGTGATTATGTAGCTTAATACCTGTAAAAATTTATGATTGCTGATCTAAATATGTACTCTTTGTTACAAATTCTTTGTGGGTGATTATCTGATTAATTCACTTTATCATTTGTAGAATCAAGACATAAGGTTGTAGAAGAATTAGACATGATATTAGAAGATACATAACATATACCGTGGAAAAACTCTTTTGGGAAAAAACTCCACCAAGAATCAATGTATTATTTAATCTCAGAATAAGATTACAATAATTCCAATCCTTGCTTGAGATGCTTCTTTTGCCTTCAACAACTCTTCTTCACAACCTGCAATAAAGACTGATACAAACTCTCTTCAACTTGCTTGAGATAAATAGGCAATAATCAACCTTGTAAACTCCAAGGAGTTACAATTACAAAGCTCAAAGATTATCACCAAAAACCTATGCCTATCTCTTGCAAGTAGAGTTCTATCATGAAGAACAATGTCAAATCAACTCCTTCATCCATTTGGGCATCCCAAACTAAAGTCATAACTCAACCTTTATTCCGAAGATATCTTCAAAGCTTATCGTCAAAGTAGGCGCCCAAGAATGGGCCCACTTAACTCAGCCTTCTGAAATATCTAATCATGCAAAAGTGTTAACTCCAAGAAGCCAACTTGGGCGCCCAAGGTGAGTCCAAGTCAATCTCTGTTAATTGAAACATCTCTCCACCATTCATGCAAGAATGGTCATCCCTTGTTAACTGAAAGTGGTCACCTGTTATATGTCATGAAACTCAAGTCATTAGTCATGCATTCCAAGTTAACTGAAGTCAACTAGCATTCAACTAAAACTAACTACATGCAACTGAAGATAACTAAACCATAACTGAACTGAACTAAACTGAACTGAAATGAACTAAACTAATTATGAACTAAACTGAACTTCATGCATGCAAACCTCAATCCCTAACTTCTAGGATCTTTACATGCATTACAAAAGTGTTATCTTTTTCTCCAAACGGTTAACTAAACTTAAGGTGGGTTCCACCTTCCATGTGGGCACCCCATGTGCTCCTAAAATTTAGGAACTCATCTTGGACACCCTCACATGCTCCTATTATTTAGAATTAATTACAAATGTCAATTAACATGATTATTTCATTCAATTATTAATCTCTTTCTAATCCTAGTGTTTGTGAACACTTTCTAAGAACTTAGGAGATACATGAAATAAATAATGTTTAGGATTGCAATTAAATGGCATCCTATTTCTAACAATTTTAAGATATGATCTATCCTTGATTTTCTATTTTTCTTTCCTATTCCTACTCATACTATTGTTTATGCCAAGGGCTTCATGAGATCATTATTTTCCATTAAGAAGAAACCCTCGCTTAAACTCTACAATGGCTACCCAATTTTGTGATAGTAACATATTTATGGTGATTGCATTGGTATAAAATTTGGGAAGATTACGATCTAAGGCTCATGTGAATAGAAAACATTTTACTAATCAACTTATTGGTTTGGCTAATGCAAAGAATCTTAAACAACTAGTGGATATGTTTCATGCAATGTTTCCAAATCATGGATATAGTCAAGATAGTTCACAAGCTATTTGTTCTAAACTTGTACAATCTCTTAAGGTTAGTGCACCTATCTTCACCCATACATCTACTATAGAAGCGTTAGCAATTGCTATTTCTATTCTAGATCCTTCATCTACCATTATTTCATCTACTACTATGAGTCAACCTTTAATACCTTTTCTATATCCCCTTCATCCTTTAATACTGTTCCTCTTACCACCACATAGTTAAGCCACTCTACATATAAGGTCTTCCAACTTTAATGCCCTTAAGTTCCTCAATTGTTCCATTTTATTTACCCAAACAATTAGTTCCTCTATCACCCTTACATCTGACACTTAAGGATTATGCTATTGTGTGTTTCTATATAGTTCCTTAAGAGTATTCATACATTTAGCAATCTAGACAAAATGTTCATCAAGAAATTTAAAGTAAATATGGACCTTAAACTTGTTATTGATTATTTGAGTATTCCCTAGGGTAATGAACAAATCAACTATTATGTCCTAGGATTTTCTTCTATGTGCTCTAAGTTAATTAAACCTTTGCATGATTCAAAGGTTCAACATATTTTAATCAAAGTGACTATCAAACCAATTTAGGATAACATATATCATAATAGTATTGCTTCATTGATCAATTTATGTGCCCATGATAAAACAATAGAATAAAAGTTGTTAGCAAGGAATGAGATCAAATAGGAGAGCACACAAAGTGCTCCTATTTTTGTCAAAAAACATAACATAGCTTATGGGGCACTCCCCCTAAAATATTAACTTGTTTTGAGTATTTCAAAAATCACTTCAATAGAAAATTAGCTAACACCATGTAGTTTAAGCTTGATTTTACTATTGATTTTTTAATGAATATATGGTTTTCAAATAATTTTCAAAGTGGACACATATTTAAAAATGAAAAATTGAGCGTGCCCCCCCTCCTATTTTTTTTGGAAACTAATTAAAAATCATTTTCTAATGTGTATAGAATAGAGCCTAGATTGTAAAAAATTAATTTGTTTCAAATTTGGATGAATAGATAAAAAGGAAACAAAAAATACCATACATAGGTTTTTGACAAAAAAAAGAAGACGCTAGCAACAAAAATTAAAGATAAAAACCTTAACATATTCAAAATATAGAAAAAATAATATGGTTAGAGAGGCAAGGGAGAGCTTGATGTTGTGGTATTTTTTTTAGCTCAATATTGAAAGATATACAAACTTGATGGAGAGCACGCTCAAGGTTTATTCACTTTTTTTTACAATTTATAAAAAACATGCTTTTGGACATTGACATGTAAGTTCAATCCTTTGGGTTAGATTCCCAAGGAAATACAACCCTAAGGGTTCCAACAATACCCAAGGAAAACACAAAATGAGCACGCTATAGTTTTCTCGCACTATAATTCTAGCACATTATAACATGCTTGTGTTTCTAGAGAAATAAAAATAAAAGCAAGAGGAAGGGAGAAATAAAAAGGAATATTTAGATAGGAAGAGTGAGATATAAGATATAGAGATATAGAGAGAGGGAGAGATAAAGGGATATATCTCTTCCTCTATCTCCCTCTCCCTTTCTCTATCTCTCTATCTCTCTCCCCCCTCTCTCTCTCTCCTCTCTATACCTCTATCATGTCCTTTCTATCTCACTCTTGCCCCCTCTATATCTATCTCCCTAACTCTCCCTCTCCCCCTCTATCTCATTATCTCTACCTCTTATTTACTCCATCTCTCCTCTCCCTTGCTCCTCTCTCTCTTTTTATCTATATCTCTCTCTACCTTTATCTCCCTCTCTCTATTTATCTCCCTATCCCTATATATCCCTCTATCTATATTTCTCCCTTTCCCCCCTCTATCAATTGAGATATATCTCCCTCTCTACCTTTATCTATCCCTTTCTCTATCTCTATCTCTTTATCTCCCCCTCTCTCCCTACCCCCCTCTTTATCTCCCTCTCTATCTCTAACTCTCTCTTTCTCTTCCCATCTCTCTCTAGACCTATATATCTATATCTTTATTTTTTCTATCTATCTCTCTCCCCTAGCTCTATCTCTCCATATTTATCCTTCTATCTCTCCCTCTCTTTATCTCTATCTCCTTATCTCTCCCTCCCTCCCTATTTATTTATGTCTATATATCTCCCTCCCTCTCTATCTCTATCTCCACACACACACACACATATATCTCACTCACACACACACACACACCGTATTTCTCACTCCATATCTCTATCTCTATCTCTTCCCCCCCTCTCCCTTTCACTATACCTCTCCCTATCACTTGTCTCTATCAGCTCCTTTCTCTCACTCTTGCTCCCTATCTTCCCCCTCTCTCTATATATCTCATTATATCTACCTCTCTCTCTCTCTCCATCTCTCCCTCCATCTCTCTATCTCTCTATTTATCTCTCCCTCTCTATATATCCCTCTGTATAGGAGCAAATTTGCACCCTTTACACAAATTCCCCTTTCACATACCCTCACCTTAGAAAATCAAATCCAAAGGTGAAATTCCATATCACCTAGCTGCCTTCCATCCATTTGGCATCTGTCCTTTGTTTCAGTGAGAATATTTGTCAGGGATGAATGCGTGGCACATGGATGTCTGCTCGACGCGCTACCGTCCCTGATAGATTTCTGTGTCTAGAGTTGGCAGAGGTGTTACACACCTAATTGGGGTAAAATTGTAACATCCCTCTTTGACCAACCGACCTGAAAATGGTAGATTCTTCCTCATTCTTCCTTCAAATTCATCCACTCCCACTTCATTTGTTCTCTAGACATTCATTCTCACTTCATTTCATCTCTTAGCAATTCAATCTCACTCTCTAGCATCTCATTCACTCTCAAGCAACATTCTAGCACTTCCATTGTGAACATTGCAGCAACAACCACACTCCATCAACTCCACATTGCAAGTGTGAGGCAAGCTATATAAGCGTGGGCTTGGATTCTTGCGAGATCTCCCTTCATCACAGTTGCGGCTGTGGTGACTTTGCCAAGTTCATATTCTCCTCCATTGGCTAGTGAGCTTTTGGATGGAGGTGGTAATGTTTCACTCCTCTCCTTTGTGATTTGATTGGGTAGTATAATATTGTTTGTAGTGTTCTTTGCTCTCTTTTCTTTCCTTTATCACATATTCTACTCCGTTGCTTTCTTGTTGTCCATGGAGATGGAAACACCAAAATGGGGGTTTGACTGAGGTAGGCCCCTATACAACCCCAACAATTTCCCCCTCTTTCTTGTGTGTAGGTGGACATACATGTGGAGCTAGCTAGCGAATAGGCGCTTTTGTGAGATGATATTGTCACCTTAGTTCTTATTTACTTGCTTTATCATTTTAGTATCTATTTACTATACTTTCTCATTCTATTTTTACCATCTATATTAATAAGCTAGGTTGTTAGTAGTTTTTTTTGGTAGTTTCTACTGTGTTCACTATTTTCTAGCTATATGAATGCTAGTGTGCCCAAGAGATGCCAATGTGCTGTGCTGTCATACCAAAACTGTGCTGCTGTCTTTAGACAGAGAACTGTTTAAGGTGCAACACTGACTCCAAAAACTAACTCACCTAGCCCAAACCTAAGTTCAGGGTCTGTAGAGTGATAGAAGCATGTTATAGTGCTCATCATTCTCAATCCTTATCCCAAGACATCTTTTAGAGTGAGGTAAGTTAGGGAATCCATCCGCTCTCAGCTCTCCGTAACCTGGAGCCTTGACGTGGTTGGTCCCCCTCTCTTACATTTTTGGTGAACCCGACATGAAGCATTTTGGTTCTGATTGGTAGTATTGAAGGGTCCTTTCCTTGAGTTCTAGGAGTGTTGTAGGTGTGAGTGTTGTGAGGCATTTTGCCTTACAACCCAACCTACGACCCCTAGTAGGCATAGTTGGAAGGTTCCGTAGGTATTGCAGAACAAAGCCTTAATTGGGTCACTGTCCTATTTCAAACCTTTGGGGGGATTTGTGAGAGTATCGTTTAGTGTGCATGATGGCCTCTTTTCTGCATCTGTCTATCCACTCTATGCAGCTTGCAAGAAGTAGTACATGTATAACCTTTACCTCACAAGACCTGCCAATGGGCGTTAATAGAGAACCATATCCTCTTTATATCCCTATGCGAATCAACAAGAACACTGTAGCAGGTGTTCTTGTTGACCTGATGTCTCAAGTGAACATTATAACTGAGGAGATCATGTTAATTAACTTTCTGCACAAAGATGGGGTACAACACACCTATAAGCACCATCCGTACGCATAATGGACTTTCCGTACCTCCCCTTGGTAGCATTGTTTTATCAGTGCTTGTCAGAACTAAATATGTAAACCTACTATTTGACATAATCCTGGGGTCCGAAATCTTTAGAGTGAAGCTAGGTATCCCTTGGTTACTAGCTATGAGCACAGTTCCCTCAGTTGTGCACAAATGTTTGAAATTTATTCATGAGGGTTCCATGCATGTGATCCATGACACCGGTTATAGACCATCGATTGCACGTGGCAGTTATTCTTTAGATCACTTTTGGCCTACACTCATTGGTCCTCTTCCACCTAGAAAGGACCTCTTGTACTAGACATATAAGAAGTACAAGAAAGGATGCTTAATGCCTAGAGTGAGGTACCCTCCATCACCTTATGCAGTTTCACATAGGGCATGTCTAAAAGCTAATAGTGATGCCACCAAGGCTTGTAGAAGAGGAGAAGAAAGGCTCTCTCAGGGTCCCTCTTCTTCCTCTTCTGCTGTTCAGCCTAACGCTTCCTCTCACCCCGCTATGGTACCATTAGATTCTATTCCATGTTTACGAGATAATCCTATGGTGCTCACTTGGTGAAAGCCCAAGCGTCCCATGTTCGAGCTTCCCATTTTTCCCACGGAGCCTAGGCCTGTTCAATATGGCTGAAGAAAGGGTCCTTGCGAGGAATCATCTATGTCTCGGCCTCTACGACATCCCATCACTTCTGCTCCCAAAGTAGTAAACAAGAAGAGGCCTACTGTCGAGGCATTAGAGCCGACTCCCCCCGTTGTTTCTCAACCTGCTCCTCCTGCTTCTGTTTAGGAACCTATCTCTCTGTCAGAAATGATTGTGATGGACACCCCTATGGTTGAGTAGGAGTCCTCCGTCCCTTCGCAGATCTTGGCCTCTAGCTCGAAGAGTCACAAAAACCACCTTGTACATGAGCACAAGTGCCGACGAAAGGCTCTGGTGGTTGAGTAGGATGCTTTGTAGAAGAAGGAAGAGGAGATGATCACCCTTGTATCAAGGTCTCTTTCCATGTCCTCTCTCCTCCCCTCTATTCCATGTTTACGAGATAATCCTATGGTGCCCGCTTGGTGAAAGCCCAAGCATCCCGCCTTTGAGCTTCCCGTTCTGCCCATGGAGCCTACGCCCATTCGATATGGTAGAAGAAAGGGTCCCTATGGGGAATCATCTATGTCTCAGCCTCCACAACCTCCCATTGCTTCTGCTCCCAAAGTAGTAAATAGGAAGAGGCCTACTGCCGAGGCATTAGAGCCAACTCCCCTCGTTGTTTCTCAACTTGCTCCTCCTGCTCCCGTTCAGGAGCCTATCTCTCTATTGGAAATGATTGTGATGGACACTCCTATGGCTGAGCAGGAGCCCTCCGTCCCTTCATAGCTCTTGGCCTCTAGCTTGAAGAGTCACATAAACCACCTTGCACATGAGCAAAAGTGCCGGTGAAAGACTCTGGTGGCTGAGTAGGCCACTTTGTAGAAGAAGGAAGAGGAGACGATCACCCCTGTATCAAGGTTTTTTTCTGTGTCCTCCTCTCTCCTCCCCTTTTCTTCTGTTCAATTGAGTTCAGTCTCGCTTCTGGATCCCACTGTGAGTGTGAGTGCGCTTGACCCCAAAAAGGTGTAGGTGTTTATCGCTCCTTCGACTGAGCCTCCCCTGTTGATGTCCCTTCCAAACATCCTGTCGTTCCCTAAACCCATGGGTATGCTGAATACTTTGGTGGTATCTACCATAGTTTTCTCCCCCTCCTCTTCCTCCGCACTTCTTGCATCATCTGTGGGGAGTTCACATCCCCAACGAAGAAAAGGTGGAAGATGGCACTTCTAGCAATGGAGGGCGTAAGAGGATCCCACCTTCTCTGAAAGGTGGTCCTGTGCTAGCTTGTTCTGTCCTAGCAATAAAGCAAGTCCCGACTTCCCCTGAGTTTTTCACTGCCCTTGAGTCACTCGGTGAGCCAAGCAGTGAATCTCAGGCCCAAACCTCTCCATCCATTGAGGTACAACATGACACTCCAGTAAAGTGCATTTTCAACTCTTTGGACGAGGTCCCGACCTTGTCAACAATCTTCACAAAATCGCTGACCATAGCTCCACAAGAGCCTAGTGGAGAAGACCTTGTGGGGCCTTCTTCCTTAGCCCTTGTTGTAGGAGGGTTGGAAGCCCCTCCCCTTAGTATTCCACCACTGCAAGCTCATCCTCCTTCCCCTTATAATGATCTAGTTTAGGAAACGGACAACCTCTTGGTCGATGAGTGTTAGGGGGAGGCATCTTCTTTATCTTTAGATTAGATGTGTGTGTGTTGTGATGTGTTCCCCTGTGATTGTGCTATGTGTTCCTGGATGACCCTTTTCACCCTTGTTGGTGTTTGAATACATGAGTGATTTTGTGTCATGAATCTTCTTCTATCTGTATCATCATTCTTCCATGTTTGTGTTTGATTTTTGACAAATTTGGGACGATGCAAAGTGTTGGGGGAATTTAGGCTTCCCTTCCATGTTGACTAAATTTTCTATTTTTACTTTGTCTTCCGTGCATTCTTCCTGATTTGGTGGGAATTGATGATCTTTCACCTTGCACCACAGTTACCTATTATTTATATAAGCATGAGCAGATCTAACCTCGCGAAACCAGATCCCCTTGTGTCCTTTGTTTACGATTTTTTCTCTATTGCTCTTTTCTTGTCTTTCTCTCTTCTTTACTTGAGTTTTCCCTCACATGTGTGAAAATTCCATTTCTATGATGCTTCAATTTTTTAGAAAACACATTCATTTCCAATGACTCTTTTCTTGAGAATCTTTGCAAACTTTTTCAAGAACCACATTTTTGACTTGGACCCCTAACGAAACATGTTTCCTTCATCATGGGTTAGTAAAGAAAGAACTTGAGAAATTTCCTTCAAGGTGGGAGCATATTTTTCTTGTGGGAGAAGCCTCAACCTTCCCCTCACAAGGGGGCATTATCTTCCTTTTGAATTCCTTGATGAGGTGAACATCTTTTGAAAGGATTCCTTGATGATGAATTGATTTTAGAAAAACGTCTCTATTACACTTTCAAACACTGCATCCCTTGAGTGGACCCGTCTTCACGTCAGGTTCTTGAGTGACCCCTTTGAAAGCCTTCCAACTCGTCAATGGTCTATGTGACTATCCACTTGTTTTCCTACGTGGCTGCTTTGTGTTTCCTAGCATGTTTTATCTATGGATTAACATGTCACTTCGTAGGTACGCCTGTGAATCCGCTCTTTGACTCTACGGAGTCCCCTTACATCTGGGTTCCCTCATGTGAGAAATCTTGGTGGATGCCTCCTTGCAGGTCTACGGGCCTATGAGGCACTTAGATCTCTAGGATTCCTCCATGTGTGAGATCTTGGGGGTCACCTTCTTGCAGGTTTACGAGCTTGTAAGGTGCTAACATCTCGGGGCTTCCTTCATGTGAGAGATCTTGGGGGTTGCCTCCTTGCAGGTCTGTGGGCCTGTAAGATGCTTTCATCTTGTGAGATTTATCCATTATTGGTTCGAGGGCCTTAGATGTAATTTGTGCAACTTCATAGTTCTATGGGGCTATGGAGTCTTTTGTTTGAAACTCCTCAGGGAAAGTACCTGTGGAGTCCTTTGCCTGTCCTACGCTTTCGAGCTTGGAAGATCATTGTATGCTTCCTCAATAGTTCAAGTATAAATTTATAACCCTACTAAATATTCAATATACTTTATCGAAGCACTCATCAATACTCGTGCTTGCTAAAGTGGGGGAAAAATGTATAAGAGCCAATTTGCACCCCTTACACAAATTCCCCTTTCACATACTCTCACCTTGGAAAATAAAATCCGAAGGTGAAATTCCACAACACCCAACTTCCTTCCATCCATTTGGCATTTTTCCTTTGTGTCGGTGAGAATATTTGTTAGGGATGTCTATGCAGTGCGCTGCCGTCCTTGATAGATTCCTACGTCTGGAGTTGGCAGAGGTGTTACACACCTGATTGGGGTCAAATTGTAACGTCCTTCTTTGACCAACTGACCTGAAAATGGAAGATTCTTCCTTCAAATTCATCCACTCCCACTTCATTTGCTCTCTAGACATTCATTCTCACTTTGTTTCATCTCTTAGCAATTCAATCTCACTCTCTAGCATCTCATTCACTCTCAAGTAGCATTCTAGCACTTCCATTGTGAACATTGCAACAACAACACTCCATCAAATCCACATTGCAAGTGTGAGGTAAGCCATAGAAGTGTGGGCTTGGAGTCTTGCGAGACCTCTCTTCATCAAAATTGTGGCTATGGTGACTTTTCCAAGTCCATATTCTCCTCCATTGGCTAGTGAGCTTCTGGGTTGAGGTGGTAATGTTTCAATCCTCTCCTTTGTGATTTGATTGAGTAGCATAATACTGTTTGTAGAGTTCTTTGATCTATTTTCTTTCCTTTATTGCATATTCTACTCTGTTGCTTTCTGGCTATTTGTGGAGGTGGAAACACCAAAATAGGGGTCTGACTGAGGTAGGCCCCTATGCAACCCCAACAATTTTCCTCTCTTTCTTGTGTGTAGGTGGATGTACACGTGGAGCTAGTTGACGAACATGCACTTTTGTGAGATCATCTTTGTCACCTTAGTTCTTATTTACTTGCTTTATCATTTTAGTATCTATTTCCTATACTTTCTCATTCTGTTTTTACCATCTAGATTAACTAGCTAGGATGCTAGTAGGTTTTTTTGGTAGTTTCTACTGTGTTCACTCTTTTCTAGCTGTATAGATGCCAGGGCACTTGAGAGACACTAGCGTGCCGCGCTGTCGTCCTAGAATCATGCTGCTGTCTTTGAATAGAGAGCTTTC